>JANHGB010010331.1:0-21322 GCA_026283785.1 Coracopsis vasa
ATTCAGGTACCTCAGTAAAAAACATGAGGGACTTAATTTGTGAGACAATGATCTTCAGTACTGCATGGCCATTATAGGTTTCTCTGCTTGAATCTGCCCCACAAGAATGAAAGTAAAAAGCCTCCATAATACATACCAGTACTGTCTGGGCATCTGCCAAGTCAAACGTTTGCTTCAAAGGTGCTAAGAAACATGCAGGTACAATATGCTTGTAGACAAAGTCTGCAAAACCTACTGGTCCATCTTTACCTCCTGAAAAGAAAAATAACATTCCCTGTTCTATTACTGCTTCGTGGTTAGCACCAGCTGCAAAGAAGTTACAGAAAGACAGCCTTACCCCAAAGCTCCACCAACTTGGAAAGAATAATAAAACAAGTCTTCTGTGCAATAGGATCTGGGTAATCCACTGCTCCTTGAATCACAGTAAACAACACACGCTCCACATTCTCTGCACCTTAAACACATTAAAACAGGCTCGTCACTTCAACTTGCAGCCTAAAAAGTTTCTGTACTCTTACACTATTTTGTATAAATACTGACCTGGAAGACATGCTTCAACTTCAAAATATTCTTTTTTGCACATATCTCAAATATTTTTGGAAAGTTTCCCCTACGATGCAAGACAACTCTTATTTAGGTTATACTTTTGTTTGTTTATTTATTCCTTTTTAAGTTTGGAGATTCCATTGCTCTTCTGGCCTTCAATACATACAAAGTTGAGGGGGGTACTTTGACCTGGTTACAAATGCAAATTTTTTCCTCTCTACCCAGACCTGGTGGTGTTAATTAAAACTCAGCAGCACTGAAATAGTTTGCTTATCTTCCAATATATGGAAAGATATTTTATCATTTATAATTTCTGTGCTGCATCTATGCTTATTTCTGCTTGAGTCCCTTAAAAATTGCCCATCACAACTACCAAGAACCTCTTTCAAGAAAGCTCTCACTATTTCTTAATGCCACCTTCTCCTTTCCCTCAGGTATTACCATTATTTTACTATGAGGGAAGGAAATCCGAGCTCCACCTACCATATGAGTTACTTTAAAGCTTTTTAAGTCCCTAGCCATTTTGATGGAATACAAACAGAATTATTTAAAGAATCAAGAAACTGGACATTCAACTTCCAAGTTCCTGCTATGAAAGTACTAATTTGTGCTTGGCCACAAAGGGCAAGGAAAGTCTGGTAACTACGTATGTAAGAACTCACATGATGCCATCTACCACAAATAACAAGATCAATAATAAAAAAATTGTTGATAAAAGTTACAGAAGTTAATGACTGTCCTTCAGAAAATGAACACAATGAATACTGGCAGCTGTGAGAGGCCTTACCCAAAAATCTGAACACTGCTATACACTTATGTATTGCATGATCTCTGATTCACCAAATACAATGATGCATGAGGATGAATACACTGTTCTTGTCCTTATTGATACAGTGATCACATATAAGCTGAGAAAAAAAAATCTCAGAAGAATATGCCTATTATAGCTGGATTTCACAAACCCAAATTCTTGCACAACAGTTAAGCAACAGGTGAGTCAAATACTGTATTTACATTAGTCCATTCTACCTTGACATAGTTAACAGTACTTGACAGGAACCAGGCTAATGATTTTAGCAGAGAAAACTTAAGAATAACCATCTAATGCTTACCCTATCTATTCTACGCTTTAAGAAATTGAACTGCTTACCTTGATTAGCTATGACTTCACTCATTCCACTGC
The DNA here is from genome assembly GCA_026283785.1 of Coracopsis vasa. NCBI lineage: Eukaryota > Metazoa > Chordata > Aves > Psittaciformes > Psittacidae > Coracopsis > Coracopsis vasa. The sequence continues at coordinate 1,730 of JANHGB010010331.1, forward strand.
CAGTTACTGTCTGCAGAAAAGCAAAGTAACTCCTTCGTAACATTTGTTTTTCTAAAGCTGCAGACTGGTCATTTTCTTCTGCTGGAAGGAGCAACACCTCAAAAATAGCATGAAGCAATGGCATAAACATCTGTTGCAGAAAAGGTGAAACCTGTGTCTGTGGAGATAAGAAGAGAGTATAAACTCCCAACAGTTACAGAAATCAAACATTTCAAAATTAAATATTAAGGGCTTGTTACAATTCTCAGCTTTGATTCACCTTTCAAGTTAGTTCACACTTTCACATACCAACTACTCATAACCAGCTGAGTCACATCAGGTCACCATGAACATTACTGCATCTTGACTTACACACCACTTATTTCAAGTCTTTTGCACAAAAATATCTAGTCCTATCTAGTATCATTCTGAATTGGAACAGCAGCTTTTTCTGCATCTCTCTCATCCTTCTGTTCAGACACTCTTTCAAATTCCCTGAAATCTCAAGGGAGACTATTGTAAAGTCACTGTAGTTACAGAAAATGCATCTCCAAGATGTTACAACTGGCAGCAGGCCATGTTTTGTAGCACTTGTCTATAAAGACTGCTTTCAGAAAAAAAAAAATCCTGAGCTGAAATATTACTGGCATTACAGAATAAACTTGTCATTTATGTTCTATTTGCAGTGAGAAATATATGTAAAGGCACTAAATTAGCTGGACATCTATGAACTGAAAAACTGAGGGTGTTACTCAACCACACCCAAGTTTCAGAAAGAGGCATCTCACGTCATTTCTTAATGCTTGAGCAAGGTTTTATCCTTAATCTTCACTTTGCTGTGCCCTGAAAGTATTAACCAAGGTGAGACTACTGAAGCTAGGATCTGTACATTAACATGTTGTAATAAGAATGGTACAGTATCAAAGTTAAACATTACACCTAAACATGGTATTTGTCCAGTCTTACTCTTTTTTTTAACCTTCCTCACCTTACACAGACAATCTTTAAATATCTACTTTGTTATCTGCAGCCTTAGAAATAACTTATTAATTTGTAAGGTAAGTTTCTAACACATAGCTAGTTTTACTGGAACCAGAAAAAAGAGGAGAGATCAGCAGCACTTCGACCCTGAAAAGCTTATGCAGTATCATACCTTAAACTTAGCTGTTATTTGGTTTATAAGAGGAATGAATTCTTGAAGATCTTTTGCTTCACAATCTTTAAGCATGTGTTCAGAGGCAGAAGGAATGAATGGAAGAACTTCTTCCTCTAAGCAAATAATCATGCGGTGAAGGAAAGTGCGGACACCACTTCTCAGAACTTCCTTTTGTAACGGACAACTGAGAGCTGGCAAAAATGTTTGTAAGCAGTCCAGATAAACCTCTGAGCAGCCACATTGTTTTACAGTTTGCTTATTGCTAAAAGCCTTGCTGGTTCGGCTGAAAAAGCAATACACCAAGTTTTATATAAGCACATGTTCCAATACAATGAAAAAGCACTAACACAGAAAACAACATATGCTTTAAAACACATGCCCTAAACTAGAATATTACAGTTCATGAAATGGGAGTAAAAAAAATGGTAGTAATAAACACGAGTTGTTTGATATGAAGTCACCACATTTGTGGCAGTTTTTGGAGAATTAAGTTCTAACAATTTACAAACAACATATGATTAGAATAGCTCCATACAATTCATCGAGGAAGGGAATAGATGCTGGTTCATTATGAATTTGCTCAATATTCTCTGTATCTTCATGCATAGCAGCCTTTTTTAAGGGGACTTAACTAATTTTCTGGTCTACCATAACAAATTCTAAAACCACTAATTGTTTTCTGGGTCAAGAAAGCCCAGGTAGAAACTCAGCCCATCCTCTCAATAAATCCTTCGTATTTCCTTTTTACTCAAACCAGAAACACACACACACATACACAGAGTCACTCTGTGCTGCACCTACCTAGCAAACCCAACGGCATGATTGAGGCAGTCAGCCAGTGCCATCTGTCTGTCCTCATCTTGTGCCATCATCAGTTTTTCTAACAATACTTTGAACTTCTCCATCAGCGGAGTCAACAAATTCCTCATTAGAACCTGTTTTCTTTCTGCCGAGTATTCACTGTTAACTATTAATACTCCAGCTGTTTCATAAATGAAAAGTTGATCATCACTGCTTAACAGAGCCTGGTAACCGTTTTCCTAAAATGGAATAGAACAGGCATAATTCACTAAATGAACTTTATCAAAGCTTCTCAAAGTTTAAAGATACTACTTCTTTCATCATGCCTAAGTAACCTCTATAGTACGTTTACAATAGCTTTATTCTTTTCCTACTTAAGTAGAAGTATCAAGCACAGGTAAAAACATAGCTAAAGGAACAACTATTTTTATACAGTTCAGACAGACTTCTATATATACCCATCTCTAGCCCATGCTTCCAGAAACCCACATAAAATTATTAAAATTAGGTACAAATGTAAGCACACAGTGATCTCGCACCAGAAAAGCAGGACAGCTATTTGTGCTTAAATGTTTGTATGCTAAGATTACAATTCAGTAAGTATTCAGGCACAGCAACGAGTAAGTGCAAGCCTTATTTATGACAAAAACCTGCTCTAAATACTTACAGGAGGAGAAAGTTCCAGCAGGTCTTGTATTCTATTCAGAACATCTTCAATAAAGGGATTCATTTGCTTACTGAAGTAAAACACAAGTACATAACATTATTCAGAAGCATGTGCATTTTTACAGGTTTCTCCTGGTATTTTATTTAAGCGTAAAGCTAGAGACTAAATTACCTTCTCAGTACAGAACTTCCCTTTAAATATCAACAAGCACTGTTGTAGAAAAATCTGATTGATGGATATGCTGCTCATGGTAGGCCAGGTAGAGCCATGGCATAGCGGGGAAATAAACATTTCTTTCTTTCTTTCCCCCATTCTTTTTAACATGCATAAATAACTTCACTAATCTGAGTAAAATATTTTCATTAGAAGTTGAAAAATAGGATCCTCCTGAAATCTGAACCATCTTGGAGCTCCTCCTGCCTCAACATTAAATGAAAATTATTTCACAGTCATGTGAAACAACACCAACAGGACAGAACTGTTTGAAGGGCTCTAATACACTGAGTAAATTTCACCAGTTTAAATTCTTCAAATATTCAAAAACTGTCAGGGAAAAGTTACTCTTGGGAGTCTCCAGATCCACTCACTCTCAGCTCTGCTCGCTGAGGAAAAGCAGGACAGACATTTTCATTGTTGATTAGTTTTAACATCTAATCAAAATAAGCTAAGCATATGTATTCTAGTTCTTTGTTGTTCTGTGACAAATTTTTGCACTGCTACCTTAGTATTACACAACAGGACAACTTTGCTAAAGCACTGTTTTGATATATTACTTCATTGCAGTCCATGTGAAGCCCAACCTGTTTCAGTGATGACTGTGATGTACAGAGGGGCTATGTATGGTAAATTCGGTGCCATTTGGACACATTTGTAACAGCTTTACTTACTTAAGAGACTTCACAAATCTAGAAAAGAGGTAAGCTGTTCGACTTCGTACTTTGGAACTGGTATGACGAAGACCACGGTGATCTAAAAATGCCATCTGCAATCAAAGAAGCGTCTCAGTCTTAGAATCACTAAATGAGGGACAGAAAAGCTGATAACCCAATAATTTAAGGAACCTGGCCTCCTTAGTGAAAAAAATTATTCAGAAAATAAGAATTTCTGAAGTCTAAAGAACTTATCTATTCTTACCTAGTTGAAAATGTAAATTTGATGAAACTTACTAGAACAGCTGGAATGTGTTGAGGTTCAACAGCAAAGAATTTTTCGTATCTAACCACCGTTTCAAAGAATTCCAGGGTCACTGATGTATGTTGATAGGCACTAACACCAGAAGTCACCAGCTACAAGTAAAAGCATCATCAAGTTAGTACTTTAGCCATTTGTAACACCAAACTACAGTGTAAGCAATGTGCTACTAATTAAGATGAGCCATATGAACTGGAATATTGGAGTCTTTATTAGCATTTTTAAACTGCTCCCACAACACACGTGCTTACCGTTCTCATCATGTCTTGTAAAGCCGTAGCTTTTGTAACATCACCAGAGAAGTGAGCACCATGAGATACAGGAAGAGCCTCAGCCAACATATACAGCAGCCTTATTGCTACTTCTACTTCCATAAATCGTGTAGTCTGCCAATTCCTAGAGTAAGAATATGAAGATCCTATTAGTCTGTAGTAGCTTGGTTTTCTGATAGTAGTAATACATAAAATTATTTGCCACATCTCATAGGCATTTCCTTGAGGTGTAAAGTGAACACTTGTGCAAATACCTGTTGCTATGTAAGCAAGCAATAAAGATCAAGAAACATCTCTAGGAAAAAAAAAGCTGCCATTTATGGTTATAAAAAGAAAGCTTTTTCTAAGCAGCTGAGTAAAAGATTATATAAAGTTACATTTATCATGGAGTTGTAACAAGCTCCGTACATCAATTAGCTTCACCTTACTACATCAAGCTTACACTCATTACAAACACTGACAAACACAAAGCAAAGGCAAAAAAGCTGAGGGCATTTTGTAAACAAGTTAAAAACCCCAACTTACTGAAGTGTAGTGTTAAAAACTCTGCGGACAGATGCCAACAGTAACTCTGGTGAGACCTGAGCAAGTCTGTCCAACAACAATTTCAGCTGTTTTCTGTATTCCACAAACATTGCTTCATCTTCACCCTACAAAACATTCACATCAGCAAAGTCCACATTTTGTGTTTAAATTCATCCACAACCATTTTAGACAAGTTCATGTAAACCAACAACATGAACATACAAGAACATTATACCATGCTCAGAGAATTCAATATTGCTCACTGTGCTCTTGCAACATAACAGCAAGCTCCCTTTTTGGCTGATTGTAGTATGTTAACATTCACTGCACTCAGTCCAGAAACATATTAAAAAGGCTTTCCAAGCTGATGACTAGCCAAAATTAAAAGAAAGAAAATGCTCTTGGGAAAGCCTTATTGACCCAGTTCTTGAAAATTGACTCACTCCTCAAATATGTTCTTTCTCAGCACCTAGCTTAGTTTTAAAACTGACAGACATTTATGACGGCCTGCATAAAGTTCAAGCTAACCTTCTTAAGTCTATAGCTCTCCAAACAGCCTGCAGCAAATGTAAGTCTAACATACTCAATCATTACTGCCGGCTGACAGTCATGGGAGGAAAGTGAAGTCAAAGACCTTACAGCTCCTTTAGCTTATTTTTGCAGAGGTATGACCACCTGAAGTAGGTCAAGCAGCACCTCTTTATGAGTTTCATTACATAATGATTCTCAAATCTTTCTGCAAGACAGAAGTGATGTGCAGAAGAAAGTCATAAACCCACACTGAACAAGCCAGCTCAACAGCAATGTTTAGCTAACAGTGCAGCCATATTTGCCTAGGAATAGTTATGCACAAATGCAACCAGAAATATTCTATTAACTGAACTGGCTTGGATATCCCTTTACTATGTTGTTTTGTCCTATGCAGACATGCCCAGAGATCAAAAGAAAGCTTTCCACGTCAGAAAAAGCTTCAGCCTACAGACCTTTGCTTCCTACCTTCAAATCCTTAGTCTATGAAAAATACAGACTTTAAAAGCATGAGCAAGTTTTACTACATATAAATTAAACTGCAATTGTCTGTTTATTCATATAACATAATACCTCATTTTCAAAGTTATACTCTTCATCATATGTCAACTTCTTCATAACAGCCAACATGATTGCCTAAGATAAAAACAGAACTGTAAGCATGGAACAGACAAGTGATAAGAAGCAACAGTTAAAATCCTACAGTAAAGGAAACCTTAAAGCAAGTGTTAAATGTTTACAAATATTTTAAATCCCATTTGAATTATTTTCTTCAGAGATTTAGCAGAATTAACAGTCCAAATTAAAACAGATGGATCACATCCAAACAACACAAAGACGCTATTCCAGATACACAGCATGGATGATTTGGAGCTCTCAGTCTCTGGAACTATTATCCGGCTTTGTTTCCTGCTTGCACTCCATGCATTTGGTTCACACTGGAAACAGTAATTAAGATCACTGAACTAGGCAGAGGAAGCTAAACAGGAGGTTCTGAATGCAGAGCACCATAAATTTCAGACCAATAATAAAAAAAGGGAAATTAAAACCACCTCCCCCTCAAAAAAAAAAAACCCCAAGTAACCAAAAAATAACGCCAAAACTTTTGACTAATAAGTCATGATTACAATTTTTTCATTTTAAGGGCAAGACCTGAAGTTCTTTAACACCAAAAGTGGACCAATGGATTCAACTTATATTACTAAGGTGAAATTCTTGGTAATCTTGCAGAAACAGACACCTGTAATACTTTTAGAATGAACACGGTCAAATAGCAAGAATGTGATCAGGCTTTCTATTGACACAATGTGTCAGCATCATCTATGAGAAGTCTCTATAAGTGATAGTAAAGAATTAATGTAACTGTGAAACATTAATGTGATATACTTGTAGCCAGAAGCGCTTAAACACCTGTCACTAAGAATTAAAATGTGATCTTGCTGACGAGAAAAAACTTTGGGACCTTAAATGCACAATAAACAGGATCCCCTTTTTTCCTGCTCCAATAATGAATAGTTGAAAGTGAGGACTTCTTAGGTGCAAAACTGTAAAGGCACACAATTTAAAGCTTGAAACAATAAGATTTAGACTATTTCCAAATACTTTCTTATTATGAGTTGGATAAAAGAAGAAAGATGAGTATGATTGCTTCTCAGTTTAACACAAAACCTCAAGAAGTGCTCAGTAAAAGTAAGAAATAATTACAGCTCAAAGTTTTTTAGTATGAAAGCAAGTTTAACAAAACAACAGATTTCGGGGCAGTAACACATTCAAATTTTAAGTGCCTAAAGTGCACCACAGTAGGAATTGGGTTTGATCCAGCTACAAGAATAAGAGAGACTTGGTGACAAAAGTAGAAAGATTTAGTGACATTATAAAACCTCTCTTACTGTTACCTCAGCCAATTTAAACAGACATTAGACAAAACCAAATCAAAATAACCTAGACCAGTTGCCCAAATTCAACTTTTCATGTTATAACAGGTATAGAATTCAGTTTTCTTTGTACAGAAAAGGAATCACAGCTGTCAGCTGTATGAAGGTACAAAATACCTGCACCAATCTAACCAGTTCAACATCTAAATTAGTACATCCACATCAGTGCAGAAGGCTCATAGAGATCAAAAAAAGACTGTACCAAAAAAAATCCGAGTTTACTACCTCCGAAAGTGGACATAAACCTTTATATTAATCTTAATGCTTTATATATTAACTTAAGCTTATGTATAAACTCAAGCATATAAACTTAAGCTTAATGTATAGTTTAATATAATGCTTAACATATAACTGCTCATAATAAGTACAACTGTTATAAGCTTCTTTAGGAAGCTTAACTTATACTATCACAGGTTGAATGTTATGACAACCCTTCCCATACTACTTACAGTCCTTTCGAGGTTTTAATAAAAATATGAAGATTTAGGGAGAGATAGGAAAAAAAAAACCCACCTAAAAAAAAACCAACCCAACAAAAAAACAACACCCACAAAACCAACGAAAAAAACAAACAAAAAAAAACCAAACCCAAAAATCCCACAAAAACCCACCCCAAAACACAAACCTCTCTCCTATCTCAATTTAAGAACATTCTAAAGAACATTCTGCCGACAGTACAGACTGTACAGGAGCTTACCAACATATGCTTAAGGGTTGCTTGGAAAGACCAGCTCTAAAATAGCTTTCATCTTCATACACAATTCAGTATAGGTTTACTATTTAAGGAAACAGCTGTAGTTAGTTAGTAAAAGATGGAACATACTGTCCCTACTTTTATGTCTTCCCTTTTAATTACTGTCGCATGCACATTTTAGGGATTATAAATAAAACATGATTTATTTCAGCAAAATGAAAGATTCTGACCCAATGTGTTCCTGAAAAGAAGAATTTCTAGTAAAAAGAAAATACTTACTTCTACATTAGCTTTCTGTTGGTCTGAAAGTGCAGAAAGCTGTAAAATAAATTTCATGTGTTATTTTTTCCTTTATTACTGTCTAACAGGAAAAGACAGTGCTAACAGCCTTCTTTCTTAGCCACTTTTAAAGCCACTTAACACAAGGTTTGATCTTCTAAACACTACAGAAATAGTATGACCCCAGCCATTAAAAATACTGATTTACTAATTAGTAACCCCCCCCATTTTGCAAGTCAGCTAGCACCCTGTATGAGATGCATACATTCCCACAAAATTCAAACTAAATCAAAAGATATGTTAAATTGAAACCAGGGTTATTTACTTGTTTCAAGATGTGAAGGTAGTCATAACAAAAGCCAATGATATTTGACGAGATGTCATCATCTTCGTGAATTAGCAGTTGCAACATTAGGGCCACTTTTGCTTCAATAGCTTGCAGAGTGTCTTGAGCACTTTTCATATCACCATTTTTTATCAGTTTAGTCCAACTAGCTATTAATGCTTGCCCCATTCCATTGACCAGCTTAGAAAATCTGGCCAGAAAATCCACATCATCTTCCTGCAAGAAGAAACATCTGATTAAAATACTAGCAGAGCTCATGTTTAAATGGCAGGAGCTTACAGACTGTACTACCCACGTATAGTATGCAGAAGTTAAACCAACATTTGTCTCCTAGATGGAAAGTGCAATTGCTTGGATCGTTTTCTCAGGGAATAGAGAAAAATTAAAGCAATGCCAGGCTTGGCTGTCCTCTGTTATGTAACAGTAGCTTGCTTCATCTCTTCAGATTGTTTCTCTTTGTACTTGACAGCAAGAAGCAGGTTCAAAATGAAAGCAGCAGCACATACCCACCATAAATTTTAGGCTGCATAAAAGGAGCCTAATTTCCCATTTTTATGGGAAAGCTTCAAAGAATTAACAGCTGTAGCTCGCTTTAGAAATACTGATAACGAGTAACATTCAGTACTGCCTAAAAGTGTGGGTTAATATTAAATATTTATGGCTTGCTTTTGCAAAAATACATTGATCAGAATTGAGAAGTACCCCTAGACCACTCATCCCAAACAGATGCTTTGTTTCCTGCTGTAACTGTACAAAAGCAGAAGAATAGCAAGTCTTCCTTAGGAAGACTGAGGTGAGATTTTGAGAGGAAAACCTCCTGAACTGATGAATGCACATTTTCTGCATTTTAGCAGGAATACAGATTTGACAAAGGCCTCAAAATGAAGAGATAATTGTATTGCGGTCTAAGGACTATAGCTTCATAAAGACTGGTTCCTCTTTCTCCACAGCAGGTAGCAAAGAGCTGTTCCTTAAACACTGCAACTGTCAGTGAATGTGTGTTTGGTTAGTTACGTGTATTTTTCCAGCTCACAGATAAGAATTTCAACCCTCATGTCCAATGGTGCAAACTTGCCAAACAGATACGCGCCCTTAAGAAATAACTTTCCCCTACCTAATTATGCACAGCTGATCTAATGTCTTACCCTAAAAAAAAAAACCCAAAAAACTTTACTTTGTCTACAATACCTACTACAGAATAATTGAGAAGATTCAAGATAATGGAACACTGAAGCAGTATTCACAGTAAGCACAACATGCTTTGGAAGAGGAACAGAGGAGTTACATAATACCTTGCTTCTAAAACAAAACACTCATGCTGAGGACAAAAGAAATGCAGTGTGTTTTAAATGAATAACGAATATTAAGGACAAGCTGTTAATTAAAGTACGAGAAAACGCTAAGGAGTGTTTAGCTTTGATGCAGAAGCACAACTAATTCTCCCTAATCTGCGGACTTAATTTTCTGTTCATTTGCTTATTTAAGAACCATTGGAAACCTATGACTCGTTCCCACTGTAAAAATCAATATACAAACCTGATCAATACTGAAGAGGCCGGCAGACTGCAATACTTGACATAAAGATTCAACCAATTTTGTTTTATCAATTGGATCCATTCCCTTATTTACAATTTCAAACAAACAATCACAAGCTTCTTCCCGGAGAACTTCCACAGACATGTGACCTAGCAGCATATTTATAAACCTTCAGAGGAAAAACAAAAGTTTATTTTTGTATGTACACAGTAGCATTGTACAGAAGCTTTGTATTATTTGTGTGTCTACGTACAATAGTTTCTTTTCATAAGACAGTTTTAAAATCTATTGCACTGACTGAACTCAGCATTTCACACATGTTAAGGAGCAAACTGTGTAGTGCCCATTTCAGCCACTATATCAGCTTGGCTCACGAAGTAAATCACTTTACTAAAACCCCCGAATTCCAAAGACTTATACATAATTGAAGTCCTTTCTCAAAGATGAGTTTCAATTCTGTGTCAGAAATACAGTCAGCATGCTATTGAGGTTATTTTTGCAAACATATTATATCAAAACCCCCTTACCTTTCATTGGCTATCAGACTCAAATCTATCCAGGATACATAGGCTCCAACTACTTCAAGGCACTGGCATGTCAACTCTGAGTTATTATATTGATAGTTTTGTAAGATTTGGTACCATGATTCCACCAAACTTGGAATGCACTGTTCCCTCATAGTATCTTTCAATAGTGTGTTCCTACGAGCCTCCTATCAATACAGAAAAAGGATTAATCAGTCTTGTCACAGATCAATCTTGACTAATCTTGTCAAATTAGTAGCATTTTTGTATCCACTGCTAGACACTGCAAGATAAATAATTCAAATCAGAAACCCAAAGAGAGTACTTTATTTTCCCGGCAAGAAATAAAACCAAAATACACTTGTTTTCGCTGTTTTTTTCTATCACAACGCCCAAATACTGAAGAAAGGCAGACAAAAGGGAAAAGTCCTCTCAAACATTAAATGCATTTTTGACATAATGACTCCTTAAAACAGGCACTAGAAGGAATTAATATTTAAAAATGAGAAAGCCCAATATTAAATTGGCTAACTCAGTGCATTAGGTAGTCCGCTAGCTTTCCAAGCAAAAAGTGCATTAACCGAAGAGTATGAAATAATAAAAAGCATTGAACAACATATGGCTTTTGGATCTAAACCACCTAAGGCAGAGCTGCCATAGGAAAAAAATAATATCTCTGCAAGCCTTCAGCTCTAATTAAAGTAAGAGAACTGTTTTTAAAATTTAAAACGAATGTTCATGCAAAATAATGACTTGCCTCTGATGTATGAACAACATCCCGGTCTACCAGCTCAGCATCAACAGCCATCAGGATTCTGAGGTACATGTCCACACCTCGTGGATTAAGGTCAACTACTGACAGAATATCAAAGAAAAACTTCGGCCATTTTGTGAGATATTCAGTAACAAAAAGCAATGCAAAGACTTGTGCTGCTTTGTTGCGAATAAAAGTCTTCTCAGGCTGGGGATTCAGCATCTGGTAGAAACGAGATATTTTACTTGTATATCCTTACTATATTAGAGAAGAATCATGTACACTGTTGTCCTCTGTATAGTAATTAATATATTACCTCTCTTCCTGGTTCATATCAATAATAGCCTTACCTTTCCAGGGATTTTGAAGAAAATTTAGCTAAACTGAAATGAAACAGTGAAGACTTTCTCTCTGGGTGATACAGTCCTAAGCCCTTCATTCAGTACTAAGACATTAAGTGTACTATTCAAAGACTAAAAGCTGATTTGAGAGTTTGGTGAAAGAAGTAAGCAGGAACTTACAGAAAACAAGGTACAGCCCTTTTGTAGCCTGTCTCTATGCTAGACGTTAGCTTTAAGAATAGTAAAGGAAGTTTCTAAATCTAAGCTCACTGAGGGGTTGATACAGGATTGGGAATAATAAAAATGTCATCAAATCTTCCCCTCTCTCTCCTTTCCCTTTTCCTTCTAAATGGAACAAAGACAAATGAAAAGAAATTTAATCAATTTCACACTGATCTCTTCTTTTTCAAGTTGTATTATATTCCACTTCCTATGGATAACTTTTCTACAAACAAAGCAATTGTTAATTTCCAGTGCAGAATGATAACTAGATAATGGCAAGTACAAGCAAAAGCTTGTATAAGCCCACTTGGTGGTTCTGCCAATTACAAACTCCTGGGTCCCACTGATATTACATGTTTTGCTACAGTAACTAATTAAACAAAAGTAGCCAATACTGTGCCATAGTATTAACAGAGGACTGATGCTGTTCATTCATAAATATCTGCTAGTATTCTAACCAGACAGAAGCTAGGTCAGGAGGGTCTTAAAAACAGAATTACTGCTCCTCCTCCAAACACTCAGGAATATCAGGATTACCTCTCTCTAAAGGGAAACTTCTAATAATCCTTATTTCACACAATTGATTAAACCACAATCATCTGACATAAGAGTTTTATATTTAGTAATAAGTTCAAGCACAGACTTCTTCGCAACATCTGACTTAAACGATTTCTAATAAAGATTGGCATGTTAAAAGCATTTAATAACCAGATACCATGTATCTTCAGGAAGCCATCTTTAAACTCAAATGACAGATCAAACATTCAGCCCACACTCAATGGTTTATGTTAGCCTACTAATAAGCCTACTATTCAAAACTGCTGTGAAGGGCCATACTTACCTGTGCTTGCAGCCATGTTATGAGTGTTTCCCTAATCAGCTGCTGCTGGGCTTCAGTAAGTTCAGAGTATCTGAAACAAAGCATAATGAGATCAAAATACAGCTGCTTCATGACAAGTGCAACATCCAGCAAGGCAAAACCTCTTAATATTGCACAAAATACTGCACATTAATGTAAGTGAAAAGTTCCCAGAAAAGGAATTAACACAGCTATTTTTATGTTAAGATTTTGAGTGAAAGACAAAAATAAGAGAAAACCCCCAACATTTTGCCCATATTAATGGATTACATTTTGAGGCTTGAAATTTTGCAGGAAGGCTGTTCTATCAGGGACCGGACTTATGACTCTGATAAAAGCACACATTTGACAAAAAGCCAGTGGGGAAAAGGAAGACACATCTGTACAAGCTCAAGCGTGTTTACTACATGTTTAAGACTGTTGATAGTGAGCACAAAGAAGTCCTTCACTGATCTGACCTACAGTATATTTATTATCAGACAGATGTCAAAATAAAAAAGCAAATAAGTAATTCTGTTTTAAGTCACACATAAAGCCTTGGCAAAATTTGACATTATACTGAGCCCACCTCAAATACCACCCACAGAACATGTTCCTTCCCAGGTCTGGGTAAGCTGAGAACGCTTTCCTTGCAACAGAGCCAGCTACCGGTTTGCTACAGTCCTTTACAGGAATGACTGCTGCATGCAAATCCAGTGTATCTGTCACAAGTAACTATTCACTAAGCAGAAGAAAAAAGCAACCACACTGAAAATGCTGAGCTTCCTGAGCAGCAGGAAAGTAGGAGAAAAACATACTGTAGGAAGCAGGTGACATGAGTGGAACAAGCATAGGCAGATGGACAATGAGGTAAAATCAGGTGAATCACAGAAAGTCTTTCATTTTTGCTCTGATACTAATTGTGAAAATCAGTTGCAAAAGACATCTTATTCCCATCTAAAGCCCGATCCAAGCGTTCAGTGTATTGCAACCAGTCATGATGCTATTCCAAGAGGCAGACACCTCTGTCGTGATGTTCAAGTTCAAACCAAAGCAGGCCAAAGTATGGAAAAATACAGTTCTGTGCAATGAAACTTCTACTATTTAAAGTATTGTTTTCCTAAAATTATTATTCTGTGAAAACACCACTCTGTGAAAAGACTACTTTCTCAACATCTCTGCCACAGTTTTTGAATGAATAGGGCTTTGTTTGAAGTCCAGGAGTCTCTACTGAGCAAGGCTGCTGCTTGCAGGATTCTTTTCTGCAAAAATGAGTCAGAGTACAGAGTAAGGCTTGAACCTCCAGAAAGGAACAGCTAAGCAAGTTTCGAGCAATCCTTGGTGATTAGATCTGTGTTGGGGCATACACAGGTGTTAGACTAGAGCATGCTGCTCAAAACAAAACTGCTCTTCTCCCAGGAAAAGTAATACACGGAAGTCCTCTGGATGGGATTAAAGCCACCTCATCAACCACACAGAGACAACACACAGTATTTTAAGTTTCACTGCAAGTAGAATAAAAAGGGAAAATTAAATGAATGGATATGGCTGATGTCAAGAAAGATTACTCACTTGAACTTAATTTGATGTTCCAGAACTTGAAAGCAAAAGAACTTGATGTGATCATCACTAGAAAAGAAAATTCTGTTACTGAGGGCAATACAGTACACTTCTCTGGGAAGAAAAAAAAGTTCCTCAAACATTACATCCAGGTCACCCTTTGGCAAATGAAGAATTACTGTGTACCAGAGAAAAATGCTATTGTTAGTACTTCAAAGGGAAAGTGACAACTAGTCAAGCAGTTCACTTGGTAAAAATGAGCAACTGTTAAACTAATATTTGTTTGATTTTATAATATTTTTTATATAGCCACCAATTTATCATGCTTTGTTTTCAGCAGTGAACACACAAAATTACAATATCTATTGTATCCTGCCTTTATAAAATCTGTCAGGCTTCAATAGTACATTCTGGGTAAATTAGTACATTACACATTAGTACACAAAGTTGTACATTGTGGTTTAAACAGCAAAGCTAAAGACAAACTGAGGCACAGATTAGGAAGGGACATTCCACATGTTGTATAACCTACACAAACATTTTCTCTTACCTAAAAGCTGAAACAATTATAATGTATTTTGATAAAGACTATAAAATGCTGCTTTCAAATCTTGTGTGGCTTTGTTAATTACTGCATATTCTGTTGGAGTCAGAAAGTTTGATAAATCATTTACAAAAATAAGTATTCACTACAAAACACTGTTGTTATGCAGGGATATACTTCCTTCAGTTACCTTCCAACCTGAATTATTCTGTGATACATCAACAACCTAATATTTAAGATGTAAATACACAACTTTGTGCAGAAACAGTGGTGACTACATACTCTTTGCATCTTGAAAAATTAGATGGCCTAGAATACAGGCATAGAATAGGGGCAAGGAACTACTGAATTACTGCATACAAAACCTATAGTCTCAAATTGGAAATTTTTCAGCACTCCTTTCCCTGTATCTTATTTTTTCTCCCTGGATTTCATAAAGCAACAGTCTTTACACTACTAAATGAATACAGTGTTTCATTTATACATTGCTCGTTTGTGAAAGGCATTATATAGAGGCCACAGATCAACCAGGACACTAAAAATAGTATGAAGACTTCCAGTAACTAACTTTCAGCAATTTAGTTTGTCTATTATGCTGTAGAGCTAAAACCAGGCCCAAACATATTAGTAATGAAAAAACCCCAGTGATTCTTATCTAAATTACCTGTATATATTCTGAGCCAACGCTTCCGCGCAGACTTGCCAAGCATCCTGAGATACCTTTAGCTGCTCAAAGTAGGCTAGTGCCTGCAAGCATCCAAGTAAGTTTAATTTAAAAAGAGAACAAATCAAACACAGCAAGACATCTCATTCACACTTAGACTCATATTTAAACCACTTTCCTTCAAAAAAACCCCAACATTTGGATACATCCAAGTATTTATATGGCTCCCTAATTACCATAACACAAGAGTGTAAGAGAGGAAGAGTTATAAGTTCAACTCCAAGCCAAAATTCATTGCACAAATCCTAAAAGAAAGTGATCTAGATTTTTCACTGAAAACAATTCGCTATTTTCATTGCACCACTTTGGCTGCATTTGATACCTCAAGCTCAAGAAACACTCAAACACTGATCACCTGGACAATGTCAGTTTTTGAATCTATTAGAGACTGTAAAAAACTTCTACCAAATTGATATAATCAAGTTGCTTATCAGAACTTCTAAATAGCTTTAAAATGGTTCAATTGATCTAGTTGCTTTAAGATCTAGCATGGCCTGTTGTACAAAACAGTAAAGTAACTTGAAATAGATTAGATTAACAGCATTATTTCAATTCTATGAATGCATTGTATTCAAGGTTAATTTTTGGTTGTGAAAGGATTTTGTTTGCTTGTTTTGTTGGGGTTTGCTTGTTTTTCATTTTGTTTAGACTTTTTTTTTTTACATTAGTTCATAATTGCTTCCCTTCTCCAAAGTAATTTCCCAAAGTAATTACTCAGTGAGTTGAAATAAGTTCTTAAAACAAGAATTCACTTCCTGTGGATAGCACTGGTATCTTCCTTATACTGAATAGATTTACTAGAAATTGTTTTGTACTTCTCTTATATGCTACATCTTACAAGACTAGTGAAAAGTAACCTTTTACTATAAAACATTTCAAAATCAGGCAGACTGCATCATTACATTTGTAAGCTTCAAATTTTACAGTGATATTCTATTAACAGAACAGTAAAGATTTTAGCTATATGCATGTTTTCATAAAGGACAAATACCCAGAACCAACATATTTAACAGGCTACTTAGCAATACTACGCTGCATCAAACTACAGTTTTAGCTTTCTTATATATTCCAGGATTTGTTTTATGAACACAAGCCCAAGGTATTAACACCTTCATTTCTGAAGGAATTCACCAGAGGTTATCTTGTAGGCAGCTGAATCAACTTGATAATCAATCAGCAAGCAGAAATACTTACTCACTGAGTAGTTATATAAATCGTAATACCTTTTCATAGGAGCATCTCTTATGAAATGTTACCCACATACCACGATTACTTTCTTAATCTACTTTATGCTATTAATACAAGCCTCACTACAGTTAAAAACATACATTTCTATGAAAGACACTAAAGATAGGCAATCCATGAAAATAAAAAAAAAAATAAATCCAAGAACTAAGAGGACAACTGCAAGCAACTCGTTTTCAGTGGCTGCTTTTCATTCTGTAGGAATCTGGGTAACGAGCTGAGCAACAAGTACAAAAAACTGAAAGGACTTAAAAACTCAGAGCCCAGAAAAATAAATTATATGCATGTCAAGTGTAATTTTATAGAATTAGTGACATACACAACCTTCATCTTACATGTCTGTGACATGAATTTTTTTTGTACTTGCCATCACGAATCCTACATATAGGTTAACAAAAAAAACCCCAAAAAATAACCCAAACTCCCACACACCCTCCCAAGGCTTTTGCACTGAAACAGCACTCCCAATATTAGAGAGATAAGCAAGTTAATTACATACTCTTTGCCTGAAGTCCGCATCAGCATTTGGGTTTAGCCCTAAAAGGGCTTGCTCATCCATCTCTATTGCTATACTCTTTGTTTCCTACTCCTAACTGGTCTGCCCACTTCTTCTAGAGGAGGAACAACCATCATCTGCAAACAGAGAAAGAGAAACTTCATTTGTTCAGCAGAATAACAAAATTTTAAAGCAGGACAGCAACAACCGCAGAAGTTTGCCAACAAACCTCAAACACATAGTATGTACTGCACCGAAACATAAATGTGCATACTTCTTACACAGATATCAGAATTCTAAGTCCTGTAATTAACTTTTAATAGTACTATACTACTTACTAAGGAAAATTTGAAGTGTACATATATTTCAGTTATTTTGAAAAGAGCCAATATCTTCATTAACAATGAAATGGCATGATGTGTACTATTCAACTGAAAGGCTTGAACTCCAATTTCAAGCACGCAGAGAAGGTTTCAGCAAGATATGACATAAGCAAAAATCTGCTACTTAAATGACAGACCACTGTATTTTTTTTCCCCACCACAAACTTCTCAACCCTAAAACTCTATTCATCTCTAATATTGTTAAGCTGCTTCATAAACCCCCTGTAAAATATTTCCCCTAGGGGAGCAAAGCTATTAGGAGGTCTTTCTTCCACAGCAAGTGCACACAAGAGAAGTGTCTTAGAAAGTAACCACAAAATACATCACACTGAGTTGTTAACAAAGTTCTCTGTTCCTACTAATGGGCTTACCTAGCAATGATTTCTGTTTAGAAAATTCAGTGTAAAGTTAACCAGCAAGCTAGACAAATGTTCTATGAGGCTCTACAGGCATCACTGTCAAACACTAAGACACTGTTAAACAGCAAGAGGGGACAAAACATCTATCCTTCAAAGCCCTCCTCCCCCCCTCACGATAACATAGTAATTAGGCCTGAAATAAGGCCTTGTTACATAAGCATGTAGGAGGCAGGGGAAAGGAAAATAGACAAGAGGAAGAGATGAAATACAAAAAAGCTGTGGTTTGAAGCTTCCTACATGCCTATAGGTAGAACTTCTGATTTCTTAGTATTGCATGTCTTGTGAATGCTCTTGTTCACCCTCCCCCACTGGAAGAAAGGTGGCAAAGCGACAACTGAAAAGGGAGCACAAAATTTAGCATAGTAACACTGGCATTTCTAGAAATCTCATTACAGAACACACGATAACAAAACACATCATGAAAAGCAATTCAGTGAGGAAAATTGAGTTTGTACCAAGAAAAAATTGCAGGTTGCAGCAATATAGAAACCAGAAAGTCTGGAACAAAGCGATGACTCGTGGCAAAACAAGCTTCACACACTGCCTTACAACACAGAGCAATCCCGCTCAGGGTCAGAACCTTTAGGGATTAAAGTTGCTCTGCTGAGTAGTCTCCCTCTGCACCCCCGGCTTGTTTTCCCCATAAGCAACATCCAAACCAGACAAACTAAAATAAAGGTAAAATGCTGCAGGGAAAATTAAGGTTTGGTTGGTTGTTTTTTTTTTTTTTGTTAACAGCATCTTTTGATTAGGATCTGGTCCAGAGTTATGCAAATCAAACTAATATACATAAACATATTTCTGGCATATTTCCCTGCTGATATCATTACATTATCTGCCCAAAAGGTTGCAATCTTCTACAGGTGGGTGACAAGTTTAACTATTAAAAATAACCTGGCTCAGATATGTATTCTCTTCACTGGCTCAGCTAACAGCAATGCCAACCAGTTCTATTAACTTGTATATGTTACATGAGCATATTTTAAATTTCATTTTCTACCATATATCCTTTTCTAAGAGTTTCAGCTTGAGTAGACAACTCTGGAAGACAATTAATGAGATGGACTATTTGAATAAGTCTTTAGAGAAATCTAACAAAACAGCTTGTCATGCTATATGGTTTTAGTTAAGCAGGTAGATAGTGTGCCACAAATCTATTTTACCAGCCAGTTACACTTAAAAAGCAAAGCTGAACTGCAATTTTAATAGTACAGTTTGAAAAATTCATTCCAACATACATTCAGTTATAATATCAAGTATGTTGTTAAAGCAAGTTTTATTTATATTAAAAAAATGTTAATATGCAACTGCATAGAAAGTGTTGTCTTATTTACATAGTGACGCTTTTTTTGCTAACCAGCACACTGTGCTGGTTGGCAAACTGATCTGACTATAATTAGGAAGGTGCAGTTCCTTAACAGCAAAGTCATACAGGCTCTCATCAGAATAGTTTATTCCCTTTCATATATTAAATACTTATAAATTCATTTGATAATAGAGGCTGCTTTCATACAGGAAAGCACAAATAAAACATAGTCACATAAAACGTAGTCACATTTCAAGCAGGGAAGACTGCCCAGTTTAACAATATTAACATGGTCAAAGGTGTGTTACTTGGGCCCAGACACCCCCTAA
>JANHGB010010332.1:1064-22233 GCA_026283785.1 Coracopsis vasa
TCTTGCCCTTGACGGAGTAAGGAAAGAAAGGGAAAACCAGTGCCTACAGCTGCTTACCAATAGCAGAAAACTCTCACAACCTGTATTATTCTGGCACTAATGGCAACGTGTTTTTTAATGGATCTAGTCTGGTGAAACAAGGCAACAGCTGCCAAGATTCGAATTCAAGGCTTCCACTACAATGGCTGGTACCATCTTAAGCACGTAAAGCAGCAACAGCTTTGTTCCCTATTCAGTGTCAGGTGTCTCTGATGCTGTCTGAAATGCATTAAGTGTCTGTGATCAGGTGCTGAAGAGGAAATGCAGAGCCCTGATATGCACAGCTGCCTCATAAGGAAGTGGCCGGCACAACTAGCAAAGTGTTGAGTGCTATCTGTTTCCTCTGCCACTAGCAGGAACCAAGGGCACAGCTTGGGACCTCACAGGCTCAGGCTTTTGAGGAGGAATTTTCTACTCTGTTGCCTTTGAAATATATAGTGCTCAGACCAGAGATTTCCAGACTTCACTTCAGAGGCAATGGGCAGGCACATTCATCCTTAAAATGTGAGTAAAGCCCCTGATCAGGATTTTCAACACCACATTTCACAAAGTATAAAAAGCCTACAACATTATTATTTTTAAAATATAAGATTATTCACACATTTTAAGTTTATGCCTAAATTCAACAGGGCTAAATCCTATAGGAAGAATCAAGGCAAATTTTTCACTGTCCACTATGGAGATTTGACTAAAATCTGCAGAAATAATCTCAAAGAGAGCTGAATATTAAAATGGCAAAAATTCAGCTCCTGAAAGAATGTCACATTGAGACTCAAGAGCAGATTCTTCTGTGTTTTATGGGGTCCGACAAATCTGTATGGTTACCCCACAATGCAGTGGAGATACACCAGCTCGGAATTGGACTCCAAACATTCTGTGGTCCAGACAGGACAGGAGGAGCATAACCTTACCAGTTAGCTTATCTTTCAAACGGGGATGGGAAAAGTGTCCTCTCCCGGCCCTCTGGGCCTCCACTTTTTTTCCATGTTCTTCTGCTCTGCCTACTCCTCTCCACTGATGCACCTTCCTACTCATCTCTACCCCTTATTCCCCACAGCTCCTTCGGCTCCACACCTCCCATATTTCCACTCTCCTTGCTCTGTCCTCCTCTGCCTCCATCCTTCCTTGGCTACCACTTTGTCCTTGTGATTCCCACGGCCTTGCCTTGCCCTCAGCACCCCTCTTACTTCCTACTCCTCCCACCCGCCTGCATGAGCCCTGTCGCTATCTCTGCAGGCGGAAACCCCACTGAGCATTTTCCCACCACCCGCTCCTTTGACCGGTGCCCCATCTTGTAAGCACTGTGCGCCATTCATGGGGCATGTGGTAGTTACAATGGGATGTGAACTCCAGCATCAGTTCATTGCTTGTTAGGCTGCCCTGTGTGAGCAGACGCTTCCTGGAAGCATGTGAGGACACAGAGAAGAGCTCGTGCCAGACAGAGTCTGCAGGGATCCCAGATTTTGACAGTGGGAGTGGCTGAGTAAAGAGCTCTGCACAGTGGCTATTCATAGCTACCAAAGGAGCCTCCCAGTAGTTGCAAGAGGAGGAGCTCTGGGCAGAGAATACCATGTTATAAATGGCTAAAGGCTTCCAATGGAAAAGGCACTTGCTTGCAGTGCTTAGTCTTCCCCCCTCCCTGCTGTGGAAGATGCCTCCCTTGATACTTTCTCCCATCACCCTACAACCCTGCCTAAAAACGACTCTCTAATCAAAGAGGTCTGGAGGTCACTGGAGGGAAGTACCAGGAACTCCCTTTCCCATCCATCTCATCCTCTCCAGCCAAGGGCTGTGGCAAGCTGAGCTCAGAATAAGAGTGAGCTATTGCTAAAGAGGTTGGAGGGGCACAGGGGCAAGGGGAGGAGAAGCAGGAACTGGAAAGTGTGACTGTCCCCTGCATCAGGGATGGTTGAGCTGTGCCAAGGGAATATCATTCCTATGCATGCAGACAAAACGGTTCCCACTGGAGCTGCTCAAATAACAACCTGGAAGTTAGCAACCGTGTAAACAATGGAAAAAATCATTTGTGGTATGGATATGTCAGAAAAATGCTGTGCAATATTAGATCCTCTGGCAGTCAAGGAGTGTGCAAAATAAGAGGCCTTCACATGAGCCTCGTGGTATGAGACCTGAGACCTGAGACTTGAGACCACCTGAGAGCTGCAGTGGAAAAGGTCCAGACTGATCCCTGATGTACATGTACTACTTCTGCTGACAGAGACAGAAGTCATGCTGATCCACACACTGCACGCTTTGGTCGCAGCTTGTGTTGCAGTTGGTGAGGTTTAAGTTTTAAAATGTGGATCAGCTACTTTCCCGTTTGAGTCAATACAAATGCTATCAACCATTAAAAGGCTCAGTCTGAGGGATATATGGTTGCTGTTTCAAGACTTATATACTGCACATTACTCTTTCATGCTCTTATCCAGTGGTGTGTCCTGCATCTCTTCTTGTATTTTGACCACCATTTGGATTCCTATGCTGTCTTTCACTGATGCTTCCTTCGGACCCGCCCCAGCTAACATCCAGGTTGTGCTGGCCCAGTAAATCCAGGTCAAGTACTTGTAAGATGAAAGAATATGCTATGCTTAATCTCTACCATTTTTCTATACACGGCTAGGTTAGGGGCTGGTTTGGAAGCAGTTTTTCTAGCAAGTAGCTATCTTTTGGTGTTTGCTTTCCCCCAGAGGTGATGATTCTCATCCAGTCTGGTTTCCTTCGCCTTCCCCTAACTACCCTCACACTTTACGTACCACTGAAATGCAACCCGCCTCCAGGGCAGAAGCAGCAATTTAATAGCTTTGCATCGGTTCCAGGGCTGAAGGTGTGGGGCCAAAAAGGTGAAATTCTTCTGGATGAAAGCATGGGGGCCACACACCTCTAATACTCACTGGAAATCATCAATACGATGCTTAAGTAAAACCTAATGGAGACCCCGGCCTTCCCCACAGCTGTGCATTTCACTTGAAACAACAAATATAAAATACAGCTAAAATAGGGAAAAAAAAAAGAAAGAGGAGATTGAAGGGTTGCAGGCAGGCAGTGACTGAGTTGAACTGAAATATCAAGGCTGTTCAGGAAGGTCTCAAGTAATTACTCATGCTTTAAAGATGAAATTCACACCGGGCAGCCATTCCCTGCAAGCCCCATTTATGTGACTGTCATTCGTGCAACCTGTCATTGGTGCACACAGCTCTGACCAGCAGCGTTTGAGCTGAGACTTGGGTGAAATCCCTCTCCGAGAGGTCACCAGGGGGAAATAAAAAGGAATTAGGTCTTACTTAGAGATAAGTGAAAGAATACCTGGAAGGATTTGATGAAGGTCCAAAGCAGCGTCCGGATGCCCTCCCCTCGGCTCAGGAGCTTGACAAGACGCATCACGCGGAAGAGTCGGAAGAAGGTGATTGAGATGCGAGAGTTTTCCTCTGCGTTCTGGAAGCCATTGGCACAGAGGCAGGAGTTACAACAGCACGGGAGGAATAGGGGCCCTGGGCCACAGAGGATGCTACGCCAAGAGCTCACTGCACTGTTCCTTGTCCTGGTACCGCTTCCTGGGCTTGCACTGCCTTGGCACCCCAGGGATGGGCTGAGGCTGGTCAAAGCCTGCCTTCTCTCCCAGGGTGGTGAGCTACTCTATGGTGGCTTTTGAGGCCATCATCCTCTCCCTTCATATTGCCTGGACCTTTGGGGATTAAGGATATGTTATGCTATAAAATCCCCTATTACATTTCCTCCTCACATTGGAAAGATGCAATTCTTCTTTGTCATTGTACTGGAGGAGAAAGATACTTTCTCTTTTGACCTGTCTCAGATGTTTTACCCAGCAAACACCCCAGATTCTGGAGAATCTGATGCTTGGCATCAGCCATGTGCTACTTGCTCTAGGGGAAAACAGTAGCAGGTCCCAGGTCTGCTCTGGGGTGCAAAACCCCATGGGGGCACAGCATGAGCTGCCCCCTGCCCAGCTGTTGGCACCGCTGGCAGCTTCACTACAGCTGTGCTGCTGCCATGGCCATGCTTCAGGGGGCTGGACCACGGTTGCTTGCTCTGCTGCTGTGCGTTCAGGCCTTCTGCATTTCTCATGACCCCTTTGTACTTCCCACAGTCTGCGCACTGACTTTTGTTTTTCTAAAGACATTTTATTTTGGCTTCACTGCTACTGTTCAAGGAGCAGTATTTTAAAATAGTCTTTCCTCTGGCCTGTTTTTTTCTCCCAGCATCTGCTTTGTCCCTACGCATTTTCCCTTGGGCTTTCAACCAGCTCTGACATTCCTCAGTCTCCACGTGTGTAAAGGCAACATCTATCTGAGTGCTGCCATGGCAGCAGGCTCACCTGGCCTCAGTGAGGAGGCTTCCCAGCTGGAGTGGAGTGAGGCACAGAAAATGCTGTGCTTCCCAGTTCATTAACCCACTAAAATACTGTGTGAAGCCTGTGGAGCCAGTGGTTTCCAGTAGCAGCACTGTGGGAATGTGACCTCGTGTCACAGGGGGAGATAACAGTGTCACCCTGCCACTTGACCTGCCATGGAGCAAAGTGCACAGAAACCCCCTCTCTGTCTCCACCCAGGCTGCAAAGGCCACAGTTTTGAGTCTAAACGCCATTGAAAGAGCAACATTTAGGAGGAAGAAACAGTGCAGATCACCCCCGCTGTTAACTACTCACCACTGTGTAAACCAAGAGAGAACAGACCCTTGGGATTTCCTGTCACCAGGCTGTGAAAACAGCAGCTGCTTGCCTGTCCACTCATGATAAAACCCAAAGCATAGAATTGCCCGAACTGGGTTAAATGACCAGATGAGGACGTGTACCTTTGCGTTGTATGTGCTCCTGTTTCCAACTCAGGATGAGCAGACTAGTGCTCAGCTCTGTCGGTGCCAGCAGCCATGGGGGTACACAGGAGCAGTAGCTGCTTGCTAGTGTGTGTAAACTCCGCTTGCACTATGTGCAGTAGTTCAGGATTACACCCCAGCTGCAGTTTGTCTGTCTACCTGTGGTGTGAATCACTGGTGGATATTTTGGGTAGCTTCCTCCAGTCTGCAGCAAAGGCTGACGCTTGCTGCCTGTTTGCTGCCCATGCAGTAACCAGGTGAAAAAGACTAGGGGAAGGGGCTGTGTCAAGGAAAACCCTGACTGCTCCCTACCTCTCACATCACTCTCATTTTCTGCCTTGGACAACAGGTGTGGGGCTTCAGTGAATTGGAGGAAATTATCCTGAGGTGAAAGAGGGAATGTGGCCTCCAAGAAATCAAAAGTCATAGTGTTCAATTCTCTCAGCACTGCAGTCCCAGAGGGCTAATTATAAGGTCACACAACTCTCCCAGTCCTACATAAGTCCTATGGCCTCCCTTCCACTTTCGCTAAGAAGCTGAATTCCAGTGCCACCTAAAAAAGAGTTGAGATCCAAATTTAAAAGTTGGGTGGGCAGCTGCACTGCTGTGGTTGTGACCTAAAAAACCCCAAAAAAGTATTTTCTTATTCTACATGCTGCTGCTCTTGTCAGCTTGGCCCTTTGGATGTCAGCACTTTGGGATGTGGGTCTCGACAGAGGTTTCAGCATTCCTTCATCTTTGCTTGCTGAGAAGAGGCAGCTACTGTAGGCAGAAAATTATCCCTGTCTTCCTAGGCTCCCGGAGTAAGCAAAGGCCAAAGAGTGGATAAAATAGAACAAATTCCTCCCTGACGCAAGTCTGCAACTTACTGGCATCAAACCACTCAGCCAAAAACATTCAGTGATGCCTCAGGAGATTGCAGTCATTTTAAGACTAGGTGGCTACAGATTAGCTGGTGCTTGAGTAGCCTTGCCTGCTTTCTCCTGACTTTCATCCAGCTTTCTGAAGGCTTAGCTTTGCCAGAGTAGGGAGGTTCTGCAAAGTGGCAATCAATCAAGAGACTGGAGTTACTGCAGCTCTGCTGGGGTGGTGTGGGAACTGTCTTGTACACCAAGGCAGCTGAGTTTGTGTGCACCACTGCACAACTTCTTTTATGCAAAGTACGAACTCCAATGTTACAGTGAGTCACCTCATTGCAGAGGAACTTCAAAGTCCCAATCCTTTGTAGTTTGGAGGCCTGGACATGAAGTCGCATTGCAAGCTCATACAGCGTCACATTGATAGTGACACAGGTTATTGCTAACAAGAAATCTTACCAGGTCTAGTTCTCTCTTGGTGATTCATTAGAAGGCAGAACGACAGTTAACTTGACCAAAGGAAAGCTCAGGATGCACAAGAAATACACATGTGCAGCATATTCACAGCTCATGTGAACACCAGACTCACACCAATACACGACATGGCAGCTTCATGCACAAATAACTAGGCTGGGCTTGGAGAGAGAACTTGTGATCACGGAGAAGAGAATAAAGGAGTGTGTTAGAAAGAGTGTCACAGAAGCTGGGAGGGTGGTCTGTATTTTCGGTCTTACCATAGAGGAAGAGCATTGGGTATGTTCAGCTGGCTTTAAAGAAAGGCAGACAGAAATAAGCTGTAATAAATCTCCAATCAAGAGCCCTAGTAAACTAGGTCTTGGCTAACACAGGAGCAACAAAATGGTAGAAGAGGGCAAATGGGAGTTTGCAAGAAATGCACAAGAGGCTGGGCTAATTCCCTAGGATCAAAGCTGGCCATGGAAGAAGTGGCTACAACTCCCATTGGATTTGATGGAAGCTGTATCCACTACCACCGCATGTGAATTGCGCCTAGTATCTCTTGCGTGCTAGACATCCTGGTATCCAGGCAGTGGAGGTACTGATATTGTTAAAATGTTTCTTGTATCACTACCATCAAGTTCAATACAAGGGCTGATTTAGCTCCCCAGCTCAGATCCAGGCCATGTCTGCACAGGGACCAGCCAGCTTCTAGTGCATCAATCTGATTTATAAGCCCATAATACCCCCGTGCTAAAGCAATGCTATTTATATATCCCCATTCTTTTACGTGTAGTTCTGGGTTGGGACAGTCTAATCAGCAATTGGCAACCCCACAACACCCACCACCAGCTGTGGAAAGTGGGTTGGTAATGCTGGTTATCTTTCTGTACCTTCACCCACTTCACAGCAAAGCTCCAGGGACCCAACGGGTGTTTCCCTGGAAGCCAAGCTGAGCTGAGCTGAGCCCTGGTCATGCCTGGAAGAGTCTAGTGGCTGCAAACACTCAACCTGATGTTCCTTGATTGACTTCTGGGGCCATATCCAATACTGAGAGCAATTCTAAAAACCACCAAGGCTGCAAATACCCTCAGGTGTAAGAAGCAGAATTGAAAATTAAATAAAACCAGCTTTATCGGGAGTCCTTCGTTTTGATAGTAACATAATCCTTCAGGCCTAACCTCTACCATATGCCAAACATGCCTGTCATTACTTCCTGTGATTACATTAACAAAGCTGAAACTGATGTATTTGCTCTTCTGCAATGGCAGAATTTAGCTCTAATGCCACAGAGGGCTTCTGCAGTGTGCTCCTGCTCTCCAAGGACAGTGCAGTAACCAAAACGGGTATTGTATTACCTAAATAAAAACTAGTTTGGATGCACAGCCTATTTGGTGATTTAGGCAAATGAGAACAATTGAAAACCCAAGGTACACCTAATCATGTAATAGTCTTTTGGGTTAACACATTGGTTTGGTAATGTCAGACTTCATTGCTTTTATCCTCCTCTTTCATGTGTTTGCTCTTGTGTTTTCAGATCACATACAGGCAAAACTTGACTTGAATACCAAATAAAGGAGCGGTGCCCACAGAGACATTTCTTACAGACCAGGCATAGATTTTGATTTTGTGTTGCTGGGCAAACATCTCCTTTCCAGCAGTTTCTCTGTCCCATCCCCCTTCCTCTTTCTGGTTTTGCAAATCATCTTTTCTAACAATAGAAGGACCTTTATTCTCCTAGTTGCTGTGTTCCTGATAGAGGGTACAAAGCCCCTTCAAATAATACAACAGATAACAATAACGTAACAGAGTAAAAAAATCTGTATGAAAAGATATGACTATATAAGCCACTGTCCATACGGGATGCTCAACTTGAAGGACTTGGCATCACCTTGAAAAACTAGAAACCAAACGTTCTGAGCATCTTTGGCACTTCTAAGAAAGTGAAGTAGAGGTTGATTTACTCTTCTCTCATTCCCTGAGCTACCTGGCTTGTATTTTAAGATGGGGTCAAATAGCACATTGTATCACTACCTACAGTAAGGGCTAAAAAGTAGCATGGGAAAGTTTCTGTTAATGCTGGTAAGTGGCAATTGTTCGAACTGTAGCACTGTGGGCTGAAGTTCCTGATATGCTTGTGCATACTGTATTTTGTGCATGAGTATATGAGGGGGAAATCAATCCCCAGCTGTGCGTTGCTGAATACATTTTCTGATGTCCAGAAAGGTTTCATAAAGGAACCAAATCCTGCCATTTTCCACTTGTGCCAAAAGGTCACTATATGGACCTGAGCACAGATACCTGAGAACCTGTTACTGTGACTTTGAAGTGTGGCCATTCCTAACTATAGAGCCGAGAGAGTTATTCCTAGATTTTCTAAGAATCTTCAACCTTGCAAGTGATGTGGGTATGCCAATTTTAGGACAAGGACAGGCACTCAGCACCTGAGAATGCAGTCATCGCATCAGTTCACAGGGATGGAGGCATGGTGATAGGTACTTGGAATTAAAGCCAGTGTCAGGATTTAATTTCTACAAACCTCAGAACAATGTGTAAAAGCAAATCCTCATCTGATTGATGTCTTTGAAAGACCGTTTGGAGAAGCTACGCCTCTTAACAGAAGGCGGCCTTGGCTGTACCCTGTTTTACTTGCAGCCATCTCTTCTGCATGTGGTATAACCTCCAAAGGAAGTTCAAGTATTCTACCCTGCTCTTGTCATTTGAGGCACAAGTAGCATGCACATAACTGAATCAGAAAGGGCAACAACAGTAACAGTGAGATTAGTCAGGAGATGCTGCTCTGTGCAATTTCCATCATAGAGAAGATGGACCTGAAGCATAAATCACAAACAAGTTCAGGGGTATATTAAGAGTGATGTAGAATGAAGCCTGCTCAAAGTGGGAAGAGAAATATCTGAGGCAGGATGCCTCTGTGCAAAGACACTAAATGGGAACGAGGGCAATGAAACTGCTTGGGCAATTTATTTATGTGTTTTCTCTTGATGTCACCATATTTAAAAGGTAATAGAGATGCTAAGGAGCAGAAGAGGTCAAGAAACAGAAAAGCCAATTCTAGAAGCCAAAGTAAAGATTCAGTAGGATAAAGACTGAGGGAACCCTGACGCATGTCTGAAAAGCTCCCTGGAATATTGTTGCCTGCATATTTTCTCATTTAACTATGTTAAATGTGTACCAGAGCACCAACATTTTAAACAGACACATTGCTTTAGTTGCTGCTAATCTGTGTGCATCCTTGAAGTCCCTACAGGCACAAAAGTGAAAGGCACAGTTTATGCCCATCATGAATTCAGTATCCCAGGTAACGAAGTCTCTGGGAAAGAAGACAGGTTTATTCATTAGAGGGATACGTAAATGAGATACTGAGATGATGGCATGGGCAGGTGGCATTCCCATTACCAGCACTGTGATGGTAGTAATTCTTTTTTACACCACAGGACTCACTGAAGAAGATGAGTTCAGCTCCTTCAGTGGATCCAGTCTTTGCTAGGAAGTCCAAACGGATTTTTGTCCAATGTTTGAGGAGTAAAACTTCCTTGCTGATAACTTTTTTACCTTCCAACACGGTTTCTTCCATTCAATGGGAGGAGTCTCCTTTTGCAAGACAGAATTCAACCGTTATGTTGTGGCGAACTTTGGCCTGGCTTGATCCGGGCAACATTTAAGCAGCCAAATGCTCAGTGTTGTTATTGCTTTGTAAGTCAGACTTGTCTTAGCCAATGCAGTGGTATAATGGCAGCCTTCTAATTTTGCCTGTTAGCCCTAGGTTTGAAAAGGCATAAGGAAATCTCTGTTTGAGACTTTGACACCATGATATGACAGAGTATCTTCACATTTCTCAAGAAAACAAATTGTCAGATGCTTATGTTGCCTTTTATGACAAACAATCTATAACAGCATATCTCCACTGAGGAAAATATGGCTTGTGGATGAAGCTCTTTGGAGACCATTTGCAGTAGTTGGTTGTTGGTGATGGATGTCTGCTAAGATGTTTCCTTGATAGCTGTTGACAATTGGAGAATAAAGCTATCTATGAGTATTCCATATCTTCTGGAATCTTGTCCATTGGTCTGTTAGCCTTCTTCCATCAGGAAAGGGGTGACACGTGTTGCCTTCTTGCCTTTTTCTACTCATTGCAGGAAGTGTTCTTCTGAGAATCTGCACTGTAGAGTTCGCCTGAGCAGGCTGCAGGGCTGTGTAGCTCCTTTGCAGTTGTAGAATATCAGTCTTTTCTAGCTCAAGTTCTTTGTATCTATAGGTCATCCAAGAGTCCTGCCTACATTAACCATACTGCATCTGTGACCTTCTTGGACACAAAATGAAGAGTGAAAAGAGACACTCTGGGAAAATGAACTCATTGTACAAACACAGGTAAGATTTTGAGGGGGATTAAAAGCAGTTCCATTGAGTGATACCTGATGAGCAACAGTGATTTGATTTTGTTGCTACAGGGAGTGAGAAAGAACTGAAGGGCTGTTTCAGCTGCTTGGCCACTACTGGATGTAGAGCGCACAAATAGGGCAGCAGCAAGCCAACAACATTACTATTCTGGAGATTTTCTTTCACACATGTGGGTCATACTGGGATGGGATCTGTAAGGACCCGAGATTCGAGAACAAGAATTTACCACAGTATAGGAGAAAAAGAGATTTAGAATTTAGCAGTGCCATAGAGACATGATAAGAGATGACTCCTGTCAAAAGTCTAAAGTGACCTCAAGAAGCTAGCTGAGTAACACAAGTCTTTGTGGAGAGCTGGAAAAAGTCAGGGTTTCAAATCAACCTGGCTGCTGGCAGGTAATAGCCTGCCATTACACTGGGGAGTTACCACAACCCCTTCCAGACTCATCTGTCTGCCACTGCTGTGTGTGGTTTTAATCACAAGAACTCTAGAGATCATCCACCTGCCACCAAAGTCTGTGAAGTTATTACAAAACCAGGCAGAAATGTATCTGCTATTTCTCTGACAGGGAATACTGCTGGATTGCAGATGGCATAATTCAAATTCCCCTAACCTTACAGTGAAATCAAACTATTAGCAGGATAACAACAACAATAATAATAATAGCCAGCGAAGTTGCTCAAACTCTGCATTCTTTCATTAAGTGTACAGTTCTTTGAGAATTGCTGGGAATATTTTGAACAAAATTAGCCAGATTTTTTTTTCCCCTACAAAAATGTTTTCTGTTAGAAAAATGCTGATGCTGAAAGTGAAATGTTCTGTGGGGACATGTCAATTTTGAAAAAAGCGTTTCTGAAATCTGGGATAGAAATCTCACATTTTTTCCTCGCACATTTCAATTTGAGTTTTCAGTTTCATTAGAAACATTATATAACTATAAAAAAAAATAAATCCCAGATTAAACTGGTTTTACTTAAGCAAATGCCTCCCTTTTCCTCAATTATTTCTGTTGGAATGAAATCTTACTGAAACTTTTTTGATTTAAAAATTTTATTGTACTCTAAATCATAAAAAAATGTTACCAGGGGCTTTTCTGAAACAGAAAATCAACCTTTCCTGTAGCTCTAATGTGGGTGAAGCACCAGAGGCTTTTTTGACTATTTTCATAAATTGAGGTTTGGTTTTAATGCCTATTAGAAATGGGTGCCATCTTACAGGAAAACAGGGAATTAAAGTGTATGATGCTGCTTTTACAGAGGCAAATGGTGAACACCTTGCTGATCTTCCTGGAAAAAGCCCTCAGTTGTTTCACTGCAATGTAATATGTTAATCCTCAGATAGATCTGCAGAAGATGGAACTAGATGACTTTAAGGTCCTTTCCAACCCTAGCTATTCTATGATTCCATGATTCTACGAGACTGAAATCTCTTGGACTAGGGAATTAAAATTTTATTTGGTGTAATACGGGAATTATAAAAAATGTGACAGCTGCAATGGAGTTTGCCATTACATTTCTGCCTGCACTAAGTCATGTGGACCAACACACATCAAGTGCCAGCTCATACAAATGCAATATATAGGCATTTATACTTCACATAGATTCCACATGATCTCAGACCTTGGAGGAAATATTAACATAATTGAATGCAAAAAAGCCTATTTCAAATACATTTAATAAGATCAAGGTAACTTTTAAAGCAAATGAGTCCCGCAGCTATCGTTTTTTGCCTTCATTTCCTATATTCTAAGATTTTTAAATTCTACAGCTTGCTTTTCTAATTAGCTTCAAATATGCAAATCATACCAATTTGAATAGCTTATTAATTTCATATATATATATCCATGAAATTGTCAGACAGTTATCTTACAGTTCTAAGTGCTTAAGGTAAATATAAGGCAAATCAATTGCTTTAATTTGGTTATGCAGATTACCTTAGCTTGACAATTACTGGACAATTAATGAAAGAGGCACTTTTTACACAGCTGAAAGCTCTATTTTTTTCCCTGACTTTCAGAAAAGCAGAAGAATTGGTAGAGTATTTCTATGCAAATTATTCTTAATTTTCAGGATGTTTTAATAATCTTTCTCATTAACTCTGGATAAATGATAAGTTCAAGTCCTACAGTCATCAAGCCTGGGGGGCTCCTAAAAAACAAATACATATTAAACACTATCTTCAGGTACAAATACCTGTCTGACTCTGGGACGTAAGGTCAGCTTGCCTGTGTTTTATTATTTGTGTTTTGTAGGACAGGTAGCCAAAAAAAGCCCTAGAACATCTGGATAGGAAGGCTCTGAGGATAAACCAAGCCATGAAAATTAACATTGAAAGGCTACTTGTGTGCAGGAACTTTTGTTTTGCAGGTGGAGTGATTTTAGTGGTTTTCTTGTTTGAGTATCCGTGGATGAGAGGTTTTGCTGATCTGGACACCTCTGCCAGAAGCCGTATGTGACAGAGTGGACTTCCTTCATTCAACTTGCATTTTCACTTGACCAATTCTTGATCCATAGGGCAAAGGCTCCCAGAGGAGGTAATCAGGCTCCCCCAGCCAAAAGCAGACTAACAAGGATGACCCTGGTAACAGACCAGACCGCTGAGCAACACAGAGAGAGCACAAGAGTGGAAGTTTAGAGTTCCCAGGTCTCCAGCTCAGTTCTATTACCATCCATTCCAATGCTTTCTTCATTGCTGTCCCTAAGTAGTCCAGTGTGTCTCACTGCCTTTCCTACAATGAAGTTAATATGGCTTTTAAACACCAAACCCAGCAGTGTATTTGTCACTGTGCTGGAAAAGGCAGTCTTCTTTTCCTTCACCTCTTTAGGAAGATTTATGTTCTCTCTTACATTGATCTTTATTATTCCTTTTTTCTTTTCATTGGCTGGGAGGGACAGAGGGAGTCTGGTTTTCCAGAAAAAGCACAGCCTGTATCTGGTTTTGACTCACTCCAAATGGCAGTTCTTTTCATATCCAGGTTCTCCCATCCCAAACACCCAAATGAATCCACCATCTTGGCTTCCTATCTGTAGCAGTGTTGTGAAAGCACAGCTGCTCTGGAAGGCCGCAAATAGAGAGATGGTCTCTGACACAGCCTGGCCAGCTAAGGTTCTTGTGTATTAAGACCATACCACTGATTTTGATCTTGAAATGAAAAAGAAGAAAGGGACTGTTTAAAGCATTCATACCAGTCTTGGTTACTTTAAAAACACAATGTTTGCTGTATTAGGTATTGATTTTTCCGTTTCTTGTAACATCCCACAGCCTATCTTGGAAATTATAATGGCAGCAGAGTTTTTCTCTAAGATGAATTTCCTGAGCCATAGGTAGGCAGAGGCTTTCCTTGTCTCCAACACCTTGCAACACCCCATTAGTACTGAGAGGGTGAGTAACACCTGCTGGCTTTGTCTTCCCTGGGAGCTGATGTTTTGAGGAATTAAGTAAACTCCTAGAAGCATCTCCTTCTTCTGTCACAGCTGTGCTTGTCTTCAGTGCACTGAGCATTTGAGTGCTTCTACAGCTATGTTAATTACTTATTATTTAGCTGATAGGATTCCATGGTGTAGAAAAAGGATAAGGAAGAAGGTAAAATGAAGAACAGACTGAAACTTGGTGTCCTCTGTGTATTAGTGTTACTGAGGCTTCTCTGGACAGTCTCACCTGCATAGGGCAGAAAGGAGGCTGGAGACCTTTGGACTCCACTGATGAAGAGGTCTGCTGGGAGCTTAGTATGAAGGATTTACTGTGATGTGGTTGGCCGGAGCACACAAATCCAGAAGGAAGCTTCAGAATCACACTGGTGGTGTTAAGGTCAGAAGCAGGCTTGTGGTCTGCAGCAAAATAACCACTCTTCTGGGAACTAATGCAACCAGATGGAGATTAGATCATGAGCAGGTTTTTCCAGGGAGAAAAGCAGGCAATCTACCAGCTCAAAGACTGCATGCAGGTGCCAGGATCCTTCCCTTGGCAAGTCCAAAGGGTCTGGGACAGAGTGAAGATGAATGAGCCATCTTATGCTTTGAGGAAGGTGCTGAAAGAAACTGCACATGCCATTGGAAACAGGAGAAAACCCAATCCACCTTTGTTGAAATGCAACAGGACTGTGGGTTGCAGGAGAAAGTAGATACAGGTGAACTAGCATGCCCTGTTAATTTTGGGTAATGAATATTTCCTGAAGGGAGGGTAGCCAGAGATACCAGAAGCTCAACGAGAGAGTTTGTTATGGATCATTTAATTTGAGATTTGTAGCAGTTATTATTTAATTCCCAGGCTGTGTCTTTTCATTGCCTTTTAAAATAGAAAGTTATTTGATGTTGATGCAGAAGGTTTCCAAGAGAACAGCCTACAAAGTCATACTAGATTTCTGTATGTTAATATGAGATACAATAAAGCCTATAAGCTATTCTGGGATTGGAATGCCAATCACAGCATTATCACAGCAAGTTAGAAGTGGTCATATGTAACTGCAGATACCCGTTACAAAGCTATTGAGCAACAGGGTTTTTTGTTCTATACCTCTTCCCAAAAATAAATTCTTATTGAGTTGATGAATTCTTTGGTTAAAACAAAATAGTAGGGATAGTTTGTATGACATGTACTGCTCACTGTGTGTGATTTACTATGTTCACGTCTGTGCAAACAGCTGAGCCTCAAATCCCCTAGCCCTAAATATTAATTTGTTTTAGTTCCTTTCTATTAACAAGTATTTCTTTACTGCTGAGGCATCTTTGCCTTAGTGTCTGTTCAGCTTAGGAAAAGCTGTCACTTGATTTGGGTGAAACAGATTTTCTCCCAGTCACTCAAACAAGGCTCAGCAGACAGCACCGCTGACTGGCATCTCTGTTTAGAAGTGGATTTTGAAAGAACGACTGGGATGTGACTAGTTGGGATGTCCCATTACTCTCCAACAGTTTTACTAGCAACCAGAGCCAGGACATTTTTGGCCATCAATCAGCTAACCATAAGCAGCAATCCAGTCTCTACAGCAAGGTCGTCTGGATGCAGCAGGGAATGGGT
Organism: Coracopsis vasa; assembly: GCA_026283785.1. NCBI lineage: Eukaryota > Metazoa > Chordata > Aves > Psittaciformes > Psittacidae > Coracopsis > Coracopsis vasa. The sequence goes on from JANHGB010010332.1 coordinate 16,679, forward strand.
CCCATTTAGCAGATGCCTATGAAGGTATATGAAGCAGAAGTAATTTTGTTGTCATGTTATGCCAGACAGCCTCCACAAAGAACAGACCAGTTGAGAGAAGGTAACAGCACAGCCATTTTAAAACCAGTTGTCTAATGAGAAATAGAAAAATCCCTTATGTTTGCCTGGCTGGTACATATGAGGGCAGAGGGAACAGGGCAGAAGCTAAATGAAGGTGCTACATTGACTGTATTTGAAAGGGTAAAATTAGTTTGTGTGTGTTTATCTTCGATTAGAAATTCGGCTGGAAGGCCACATTCCTTGCCTACCAGCAAAACTCCACAAACAGGTCTTTATGGAGTGGGAACCTCAAAAATTCTGGTTAGTCTGTGCATTTGGGTTTGCAGAATGGTACCCATCACCATGCTGAACTGCTGCCGAATGCCTGGCACAAAAACCTTCACAAAGGGAAGCAGCCTTTTCCCTGGACTGATGGCGTCTTGGCTGGAGACAAACAGGAAAGATCACCCATACAGGAGGTAGAGGGGAATTAATAACTGCCTTGCTGAAAACTACTTCTAGTGCTCCTGGGAATGGGAAACATGATCTCTGCTATTCAAGATTTCAGCAAATCTTGGAGAAAGTCACTGGGATAAGCAGATGGGGAAACAGAGAAAGTTAAAGAGGAAAACAAGTAAAATACTTGTGTATGTCTTCCCTTCTTCCATCACCTTCATTGTGTTCATTGCAACTGACAGTGCAATCTGGAATCAGTTAGCAGACCTCTAAATTTGCATAATAGTATGAGATAGTGCACAGAATGAGGTCTAGGAGGGTCAGTGTTAAAAGCTCTTGTAATTTGAAAGAGGAACAGAAGCAAAACTGAATGAGTGAAATACAGGGGATTGTACACCCTTTATTACTGCAATCTGTGGGTGGAGAACAGCGACATTGGAAAATTCCTTGGGTATTCCTGGCAAAGTAGGTCTTAGAAAAAGGAGAATTAAATGCCAGAGAACATCTTTCACTGCTTCAAGGAATTGGCGTAAATGACAGAACTAGCTGGATTTGAACTCACTCGAGCCCTTTTTTTTGACCATCTAACTTACTGTGCTTAGAAAGCTATCGTTAATTAACATTATATGTTCTGAGATGATCTAAGGAATCAGTGAGGGATTTTTCTATGGATTCATATAAAGATAAAATCTCTATTAGAGTTCAGGGAAAGTGAAAAGAAGCTTTTGCTAGGCAAAAGGAATGATTTATCCTGGCTAGCAAGCCAATGGAAAATATAACTAGCTTGGGGTAGTTCTAATGCTTTTTATCAGTTTTTCTTTTGAGTGTTTTAACTAGCTTTGTGAAAAAACATTGACATTATAAGGAAAATGAAATAGAAGTATATTATATCACAAATGTTGATGCCAGAATAATATAGTGGTTGTTTTTTTTTTTCCTTTGAGAGTTACGTGATAGAAAAATGACAAGAAAAAATAAATACTGGTCAAAAAAATCTGGTTGTAGGCTTTTTAAAGAGCTCTATATACTGAAATTTACATCACACACTTATTTTACCCATGAACCAACACAGGACAAGGCCTGTGGTACTTTGTATTCCTACTATTAGCTATTATTGTTATTGTAACAATAATTTATGGTCAAATAAGAAAACAGGACTCTTCTCTAAAAGTCTTAAAACCTACCAAAGTTTTGGGTATGTAAAAGCCTGCAGTAATTTAAAACACTATCCACTCCTCAGTACAATCAGTGAGATGCTGTGACCCACCATTTTAGAGACAGTTCTAAGCATTTTCGCTCAGAAGGACTCCAGACAGGTTTGTGCATTGAGTTTTATAGCTATAGGGCTATCTAACTTTCTTTTTGCTGCTTTTACAATCAGCTTTTACGAATTTGTTCTGTATTCTTTATCTTCCATTTCTTGTATTTTAATCAACTAGAATGTGCATAGTTAAATTTATCCAGTAAGGCAAAATTACTTTTACGCTACTCTTAAATCTCCCCTGCATTAAAATACATTCTGATTTTTCCATGCACCTTGAATAAGGTTGGAAGCCAAGTATAACAAGTAGTTTTGTGGAAATCACAGTCTTGAGGTATTTCCTCAAAACTAGGGACTATGGACAGTCTTTCAAAGTGGGAACTACATGCTTTCTTCTTTCTGGTGCTAATATTGCTAGTCATCAGTTACAGCTCAAATACTCAGGTAAGATGAGGAATGAGTAATTTGCATTTACTATCCCCTTTTCTGCATATATATATACTTTTTTCTGTTTTCCCATATTTCATATAGATTTCCTTACAGAAAAAGTTGTGCAGTTACCAAAATCACCTTTTTGAATGAGGAAATCACATTATGAACTCTGGAAACGCACTCAGAATACCAACATTTTTAAGCCAAAAGAGAAAAAAAAAGAAGAGGCCCCATCTTCATGACAAAAATATACATAAATAAAACCAAAGTAACCCTGTTCAAACATGGTTGTGGTCAGATAGACTTACCATACTTCTTTCTCACCACAGAAGGTGAAAAACATGCACTAGAATTGTTGATTAAGCATGGAAAGTGATCAAATTCAAATTGCTCTAAGCCTAATTTGGGGAACAGTTCAGGGCAGCTCTCCTGATGTTCACCAAAGGCAAAATAAAGCACTAGCATTTGCCACTGCTATAGCTCACAACCATGCTTCAACGTGGCTTCCCACATACAGAAGCTGGGGCCACTGTGGTGTGTTACCTGGATTATTGTTCTTGCGATAAAAACACCACCAGATACTAGAAAAAGCAAATTAAATCCACCCCTCCCCCCATCAGTTTTATCATTATTTTTTCCAAAAAGAAAACAAGTCATATATACAGACATATACACGCACACAAGGGATAGCTCAGGACTACACACAACTTCTAGGATGGCAGCAGTAAGGGTATGACGACACAAGATGTCAAAAGAAGCCACTGTGCTTCTCCAGCCCTTTGCTACATAATTTGGAGGCCTCTGCTACCCAGATGGCACTTGAGAAAGAAAGAGAGAGAAGGGGAGAGGGAGGGAGATGTTTTCTGCCTCTTCCAGAAGGTTTGAGTAAATGAACTCGCAAGTTCTAGGAATTGCAAAGATTTGTATCCAGTGGCAGCTGATGGCCAAAATCTGAGCAGCAAAGGGCATGGAAGCGGAGAGAACCAGACAGGCAGAGACAGAGAGACAGACACAGCGACAGAGATGAATGCCAGTCCCAACTGAGGTGCAGGCTAGATGTATGTCGTCCTTCCACTGATCCTTGCTCCCATTGTGGGGGGGTGTGTGTATAGGACTGTCGCAGGGGCTGACAGCTCCGGTCCTTGTGCAGGTGAAGTGCCCTGGGGCAGTTCTGCCTGAAGGACTGCAGGATTTAAGCCACTGGTTCTCTGCCTTCAGACACATTGATTGAGAGTGAAAATGAACTTGTGAGGTTTAGTGTGGCTGGAGACGAGGGAGAGGAAAGCAAGGGAGAAAAGGAAGAAAGGCAGGAGGTGGGTTAAAAGGGAGAAGTGCAGGAGAAGGTGAGAGGGAGACTTGAGTATAGGCTGTCAGATATTCCAAAGGATGGGAGCAGGAGCCCATGACAAATCATATGAAGCCTCTTGACACCAAAAGCAAGATGACTGTAAGGAAAGGCCTCATGCGCCTGGTTTAAGCCTGAGCTGCTTTACTTCAGAAACAAAAGAAAGACTAAAGGAGAACCCACTGTACAGGTCTCCAAGTATTCTTGGGAGCTGAATGCTTTGGTATCTCTCTGACCTTACTGTGTCAGTACTCAGGAATCAACCAAGCTGCAAACCCCTGCTGACTTCATACCAGAATTTGGAAACCTTTCAGAAGGGCAAGATATAAAGTACTCAGCTCTCCTGAATATCTGATAAACACCAAACCACTACCCAGCAGTCCTGTGCACAACAGACCCGACCAACATTTCCTAAGGGCAGTAATGCTGTAAGATGGGCTTTGGGCTTCTCTAACCTTCTTCATAGTGGTGCTACTTCCTGAAGCACCTGGGTCCTGTGTCTCCCAGATGCCACCATGGATCAGACCATGCACAACACTGTATTTTCCCTTTTTTGTTCCTCCTGTCATCTCTCCCATTAAAAAACACACCACTTCCATCAATCCTCAAGCCAGTTGCAATGCTCACTCTTGGGAAAACCTGTACTGCTACAACAGAAGGGCAACTTACACGGGGAAATACTCCATTATTTCACGAAAGTCTGCAAGTCACTAATTCCCTGTCTCTGACAGTTCTCACCTCGTATCCATGCACACTCCCCCAGCTTGTCACATCTGCTGTATCACAATGCATACCTGTCACGGGTACCTCATCCTCCTCCTCCGTATCTCCTACAGTGTTCACAGACACACTCAGACACACACTCAAGTATGGTCACTGAGCGGAACAGGTGAGATGGATACCAGTCCAGATGGTTTTCCTCAGCCATCCTCATGCACTCCCAAACATAGCTGATGAATGAAGAGGTACTCACACATGCAGACACACTCAGAGGCACTGGCAGAAGCCCTTGCTGATAGGCTCACAAGTAAGCATAAACCTTACCTCCCTAACATCCTTTCAAGACAGACAAAATCAAACCCATGACATCCCCATGTCCCTGGTACCTTTGCCTCTGGAGACACACATGCTGCCACTTGAACATGCCTCTGTAACTCTCACACATCTGCACGCCAAGAAATGGATGCTGGATGGCAGTTGGATGGGCCAACCTCTCAGCTAGACCCAGGGACTCATCCAGTTCAGTGGGCATTGCTATAAGTATCGCTTTGGTGGCAAATGAAGACTCAGCCACAGCGCATCTTTGGTTTGACACTGGCAGGGAAAAGGGTGAAGATAAAAGGACCCTATGGACCAGATAGGCGTCAGCTTTTCTCTCCGACTTCCCTTCTGAGAGGAAGGAAGTTACGTTAGCATCTTTCCCAGTGACACCATAGCACAGAGCACAAATATAACTTCATTTCCCCCTTTAATAAAACACAAGAAATAGTAATGAGCAACTTTCTTTGTCTGGAGGAAGGGATAGCAGGCATCCAACTCCAGGCTGTGTTCTGTGTAAAGGAAAGAAATGCAAGCCTGTGATTTGGGCTGCTTCTGGGATAATCTATTCCAAATTTGCTGGGGTTTATTCAACTCCTATAATATTTTATTTCCTATTATTATGATAGATACTAGTAATCTTTACCACCTTAATGGTTTCTTGTGAGGAACTTAAAAGTGTTTTGTAAACACTGATGACATTGCTTTCTTAACATAGGGAATAACAACAATCTCCAATTTACTGATGGGGAGAAGGAGGTATAGGGATCTAGTCAAAGTCAAGGAATACAACCCATAGGCCCCACCTCCTAGTCACCATACATTACATCACTTTCATCTTATTCCTTAACAGTAACTCTTAGTATTAGCACTTAAATAGAGTTGACACATGGTATACATTCAAGGCCAGGTTGGACAGAGCCTTGGGTGACATGGCTTACTGTGAGGTGTCCCTGCCCATGGCAGGGGGGTTGGAACTAGATG
>JANHGB010010334.1:0-21239 GCA_026283785.1 Coracopsis vasa
GTGAGGTGTCCCTGCCCATGGCAGGGGGTTGGAACTGGATGATCTTAAGGTCCTTTCCAACCCAAACCATTCTGTGTGTGATTCTATGATACTATTATCAGTCAAGTGAAGACGACAGAGCACTGCAGCAGCCCTTCCACTTAGCAAACATGGAATAACAGATATCACCCTTTTCTGGAGGTAGCGTTGGGGACAATAACCTGCAAGGGCTTGAAGTGTCTTACAGCCAGGTCTCCTGCTGAGCCACAGCTGATGTGATACCTGCCCTAGGATGGCCACTGCTCACTGATTTCAGTGGAAACTAAATGCATACAGCCACGCTGCAAAATCACTAGCTTAGATCGCACTGAAGCGTGGCTTTGGCTCTCAGGCATTTCTCCCCTCCTCAAGCCTTGTATAATGAATCCCCTGCAGAAATTATGAATTAATTCTTTCCACTTCTTTTATTTCCAAGGAATATCAGTTGACATTCATAGCCATTCACAGCCCTTCCAGTGGTCCCCAAGCTTCGTATTACACCTGAACAGTCATTTTCACTGCCTGCATCTGGCCTGTACTTCAGCTTAAGGAAAAACCTACACATTCATTGAGTTTTGGAGGAAAAGACTGGGGCCTTCAGCTGTAAATTTATCTTGTGTTATACGTCTTCAAGGTTCATTTGTGTTACACTTTGCAAAGGACAAAACAACATTGCTATTTGTTAAAAACAATAGTGCTCTCTTATATTTTTGATGGGAAAAATGGCACAGGGGTGATTACTAAATGTAACTCCCACATCTTCCCCAGAGCCTGACAAAGCAAGGTGGACTCAGCCACACAGTCTCCCTGATCCTTCCATGGATATTGGCATCTGCAGCACCTGGGGTCCACAGCAAAGCTCCTTCCTCCAGAGGCCAAGAGCTGAGCCTGCAGTTTCAAGGAGGGTAATCACCTTTCTGACACAAAACCAAGCACTTCCTAAGAGCAGCTGTTTAAGATGGCTCAGAAGCAGTGACAAGAATGTGGTTAAAAGTTTACTCCATGAATCCAGCTTCTGCACATGGAATAGACACCTTTTCATAAAACACCAGTCATAGAATCATGGAAAGGACCTTAATACCGTCTAGTTCCAACTCCCCTGCCTCAGTCAGACGCTTTGTATTCTTTATGATTCATGTTTGTGTTTCCAACCTAATCTCTCCTTGCACTATTATTTGGCAAAAAGATATATAGGAGACAAACTATGCTTATTTAGGGGAAGCTGTATTTTTATCTTCTTCAAAATGCATAGTGCATGTTTTCAGGCCCATAAGCACACCGAGGTCAGAAACCAAGAGCTGCAGAGCTTGCACTGCAGTTATCAGCAGCACTGATTTTTCCTGTGCTTTTTATTAACCGTGCCCTGCGGTACTAAGCCGGCATGTTGCAGGGAGTGGAAGAAGCAGATCTGAAGGTGCTGGGTACAGCACAGAGCTCTTTTGCAGCCTGCAAAGGCTGGCCTTGCACTACAAACCGGTCTGCTGTTGCCATCTGCTGGAAAAATCCTCATGGAGTCAAATATGGTGAGGAGGAGCTTATCTGTTCTTATTGCAGGAATAGTTGAGTGGTTTTGTGCTTGTTATGATGGGCTTCTTCACTGTAGTCCCTGTATGATCTGCCAAAGAACTACATATGCGCCAGACGTACATACACATGTACACTGTAGTCTGGTAAGAAACTGCACGGTGCTGAGCACAGTTTGATGTCTTACATACTCTTAACTGCACTCTTGTATTTCACTGTGCAATCAAGACCAAGGTAAGAACAAAACCGTTCCTCCCTGAAATGCCTCCTCCTAGAGAACCAAAAATATCCTTCCTAAGTAAATTATCCTTCCTGTCTCTTGCTACTCTTCTGTTCCCTTTGTTGCCATACTATGCCCACAGGCTGTTACCGAGCTGTGTAATGTCATGCAGAGACCACACAAACTTTTACCCAAGGAAGAGGCCTAAAGCTCCTGTCCATCTCAGCATATTAAATCTAGACTTTAGTTCTGTTTCTACACTATTTTCACTCATTTCTCTCTTAAATTATTGTGCCCAGAGGAATATTTCTGCAGTCTGCTCCTATGGGATTTTCAGACACATGGGATGTAATTTTCTTCTCCCTCTGATAGCTTTTGCTCCCAGTAGGAATCTGTAAAAATCCTTTCATTTCCTTAAAGATTCCATGGCTAATTATTCTGTAAAACATAAGAGCACGTAATATTGTGGGACAGGTGACATCTCTTCTTGCTTGCAAGCAGCTTTAAGACAGACAGGTTGCTGAGTGCCACAGGCATTCTTAACACTGTGTCATCAGGCCCCAATCTAATCAATGAGGTGTAATTGCCATGGTGTTAAATCCCTTGCTGGTGGCTGATCACCTCCAGCTCCTGGGATTGCATGAATCTGAGCTGGTGCTAACAAAGGCAGGAAGGTTTTAGAAACGTCTCTGCTGTTGACAGGGCTTTAAAGTCTCCCACTCAAAGTAGAAGTCAATGGGGTGTGAATCCACCCACAGCAAAGCTGAGAATAACAGGACCCATGACTGTTCTGTCTCTAAGCTCCACTTACACTGCCTATAAACTGTCCTGTAACATGCCTTTGAATTACAGAACAAGGGATATTTAAGGCTTTAACCCTGGCCAGAGGTGCTGTGGGCTTTTTCAGGTAGCATGGGCAATTGTCACTGCCACTTTACCAGGTGCAGAAGGTTTAAAGCCAAGTTAGCCCAGACCTAGGACCATACTGGCTGTGTTTATTGGTGTCTATTTGGCTCAGCATGGGGACAAAGACAGCTTTACAATCCTATTATTTAAAGAACCTTTATGCAGAACTAAGCATCTCCAGTTATGATGATCCACTGATTTCAAACTAACATACCCAGACCCCAAACGTACGGCTTGTAGGACTTCTATTATGACATAGCAAAGACTTTGCAACCTCTCTGTGGCATCCATACTATTACTTGGTGTGGAAGTTGTATTGGTGATATTATGAAGTCATGTCCTCAATGTGTCTCTTTTTATCTTGCCATTCATGATGCCTGAGGTTGACTTGTCCTAGTTAGAGTTCTGATGTAGAGGAGCTGAATTGCCAACTCATATGGAAGTTTGCACTCACTGTGGAGTGACTTATCCTATCGAATTGCTGTTATAGCTTTCTGTGGCTCTACTTCATGAAGACTGACAGGGCCCCATTGTTGGCAATTCTTGTTTTTGCAGTCGTATAGAAATGCTACTTTTAATGATGCTCTGATGATGATTAAAAACTAGTTTTAAAACTGTAAAAGGTATCTAAAATCATGCCTGAAAGACAGAAAGAAAAGGGCAAGTAGATATGATGCTGCTTCCTTTTTCTGTAGTTACTTTTCCTGGTGGGGATTTGCTTTTAGGTACATATTTAGTGACCCTTAGAGGATATCTTCCCCACATGCTTTTGAGCCTCTCCTTGAGCCTATGCAAGCTGCTTGTGTCCACACCATCCTCCAGCAATGACTTCCATAGGCCTTCAAGCTATTTCATGAATAACTGCCTTCTTTTGTTGTTTTGGACTCCGATACTCTGACTTGGTACTCCTTTTTCTTACATTAACAATAATGGTGAACCCCTTAGCTTTCTTCTTGCTTCTTTTACTCGATTGGTTACTATCAGGACAATATAACCACACATTTGTCTTCTCATTGATGGTGAAATCAACCCGTTACAGTATCTATGGAAAGCTGAGCATCATGGTGTTGAGCAAAGCAAATGTTCAACTGCATTTTATCATTTATCACTAAAATTTGCCAGTCCCATCCTTCGGCTATATTCCCAGTGGTCTTGCTGATGTCCTGAGGAGCCACCAGTGACCACACCAAGGTAGCAGACACCCACTTTACCTAGATTGTGACAACAGACAGTTGGCTATGCTTTTGATGACTTTATTTCCCTGCACGTGTAGCATGCAATTACCATTTGAAAACCCTTGCAATAACAAATTCTTCCTTCAGGTATTTGCATCTCTGCAAAGCAAATATTAAAGATCATTAAAGACGATGCACTTCTCTCCCACAGATGACCTCTCATTCTTTGCAGCACCAGAGGCATAAATCTGTGTGTGTGCCCAGCTTTATCAAGTTCAATGGGAGTCAATTTAGGTGCTTAAATACCATTGAAAACCTATGTGCAAGCTCTGCATGACAGTGGTGACTATTTCCTATCGTGTGCAGCCACCAGCACAGCAGAGCTGGGTTTCCTCTGTGCCAGGCAGGCACCGGTAAAGAAGATACCCGTCCGCAGCTGGAGCAAAGGCTGCTGCTGCAGCCTGTGTAACCTGTCATATAGCCTGTGAGGCAGGAAGGCCTTTTCCATCAAGGGCTAATGGCACTAAAAGGTCTTTTGCAGGAAAACCAGAACAATGGAAATCCAAAGTAACCTTCAGTTCTCTGCGCAGATTTGGGAATGAACGGAGGAGGAGCAGAGCTGGCCCAGTGCCACAGCTCTGCATGCAGCGGGGATGGAGAAGCTGTGATAACGTGTCTCCTTGGCTGAGGCTTTCAAAATAAGACACTGACTTTTTTGTTGTTTTTTCAAGCATTACATAAAAGTTCCCCTTAGAAGGCCAAAGGCAGCTGTTTTCTTAGGACAAGGAAGTCCGGAAGAGGCAAAACAGGCAAAAACATCAGATAAGTCTGGATAAAGTACTTGGCTAACCTATTTTTCCCCCTCATAAACAGCCAAGTTTGAAGCACTCTGCAGAGCTCTGCCTCGGAGGAAAAGCAGAGCCAACCACTGAGAAATTACATCCTTGCTCTGGGAAGGACCACTGCTCTCACTGCCTCAGCATGGAAACTCGTGAGGTCCCATTCCTTGTGGTGAGAGCATCTCTCCTCTCTTCCAGGCAGCTCAAAGATCTTCTAAAAAGCCTTGATCTCTGACAGCATCTTACACAGCACCTGGATGTTGGCAAAATGGGGTTTGTAATGACACTGTATGTCTCCCTATCACAGGAAAAGAACAAGCCGCAGAGAGGGTCGAATCCCCAAACAGCGTGGCAGTGATTTCATCCCTGCCTTGGGCTCTGTGTGCACCCCTGGGGTTCCCTCTGGGGATCATGGAGAGCAGCCAGGTCCATCCAAAAGCTTGAAGGTTTGGGGGTTTATGCAGTTGTAGCACATTGTCACAAGGTGGCAGGGACGTGACACTTTCTGGCAGGCTCCTGCTCAGCCTGCCACAGACACCCTCTTCAAAGCCTCGCTGCTTTCCTCCTTATCTGGAAATACATGGATTTATCAGCAGTCCTCTGTCATTTGCTTTGAAAATGTCCTTGGGACAGCTCAAGGGGAGGGTAATTAGTTACTTCAGAGCTTAAATATTTTACCTATTTGCACTAAAATAAAGGTAAAAGAAACTGCTTTGCATGCCTGAAAGCCATGGTGATGTGGGGAGGCAAGGAAGAGGCTGGCTTGGGTGAGCCTGTGGTGAGGCTCAGCTCTGGTTGCTGCTGCTTTCGTGGGGAGTCCAAAAGCTGTGATGATTGAAAAGCAGGCAGCCCTTCTGTCCTGAGTCACAGGAATGGTTTCTCCCTGAATAACTGAAGATGGGAAATCATTCTTGTAACTTAAAAAGAAATATATATATTTCTGTCTCAGGAATACTGCGTTAGTTCTGGCTTCCTACAGTAGATGCTCAGCTTTGGGCTTCTGAAGGCAAATGTCTGTGTATGCAAAGGACCAATTCCCTTATTTTCACGTGCTTCTCAGTCATCTTTTACCCTCTCACGTGCCAGGAGTTCTTGAGATTTTATTGCTGTACTGTCAAGGGTGTTGCAGGCTGCCATGGCAGGGAGCAAAGCCTTTGTCAGCTCTCACCAAACGTTTTCATACTAAATTCTACCTGCAGTGATAAAATCAGATTTGTGTTAATAAGCTGCTAATCACCATCAGGTAATTGTTTAGTGTATCTCTAGAGTCCAAGCTGATTGTTGTCTTCTCATGCTTGCTTGCCTGGCGGTCTTTAGAGACAGGAGGTTTTCGGGGTTTTTAATCCGAGGTACATGCAGTGAGAAATGATTCAGCTGTTGCTGTGCAGAAAACGTCCCTGTCATGCAGCAAGGGGTAACAATAACAAATTGCTGACATCCAAATTCAGCTTTGCACAAAAAGCTGTGCGAGATGCCTGCTGCTCCCTAAGTCATAACCAGACCACAGCAAACCGGAGGCATCGACACAGGAGAAGGAAATGAGCAGGAAATGCACCCAGGTAGAGGAGGTAGCATTATAAAATCATTTCTGAGCTGCTCTTCACTGGATAATATTTCCCTTTTTGAGCACAACACCGTGTCCCATGAAGGGGTTTTAGTGAGTCAGATGGATGTGCTCCCTGCTTCATACTGAGGCGCTGAGATTGACCTGGGGTTTAAATTTCACTTAGGCAGAAAGAGAATAATCAGAAGTTTTGCCAGCTATCTAAAGCACAGACTCATAGAACCAAATAACTTTGAGCTCCTACATGCTTATTATGCACCTTGAGCTAAATGATGAGCGCATGTATTGCCTTGCAAGCTTGCAGTTTATTTTCATACACTAAGGAAAACAGCTTGGAAGTTCAAAGCAGGCTCTCAGTTGGGAGGGAGGGAGGAAAATGCTCTCTTAACATGTCTGCAATTCAATTGTAGAACTTACTGCAGCAGGACAGCACTAAGACTGAAAATGGAATAAGACATAAAGTGAAATGGTGATGAGAGCATATAACACACGAGTGCACAAATGGGTGGTTTTTGTTTTGCTGGTCTTGGTTTAAACTCAAAGGTTATGGAATTTGGGAATAAGATGGCAAATGCCTTTTTATCTTTTAAAACTAAAGCTAGGTGAACTTCCAGGTGCATTGCTTCCAGAACAGCAAGTCAGGATGTTTCATTTCAAGAACGCAGGGACTCTCCCCTTTGATTGATGTGTGTTTTATTCTAACCAAGGAATTTGATGTGGGCTTGTGCATTGTTTCAACCAAAGTAAATCAATGTTTTCCAATGAATGCAATATCAGACTGAAACGTTCCATTTGTCTTCAGTACAGCTTTATCATATTGAAGGGAAAAATACAAAACAGCAAGGGCTGTTGGATTGCCCCAAGCTTTTACAGTTGGGAGTTAGGTTAAACTGTTACAGGGATGTGTTCACTCTGCCTTAGGAAAACGTCTTTCATCATCCTCTGAAGTTGGCTTCCTTCAGAAACAAGCGATTGGATGTAAAATATCCCTGTGTCCATTCCCAGCTGCCAATTCTTATGTACCCCAAGGCTGTAACAGTCCTTGAGGACTCCTGGATCCTTCTATTTTGTCTCTTCTTTTGGCAGCTTTTGGTCACAGCTCTCAAGAGTCCCCAGGTTCAATTCAGGTGTTTCACATCAGAATGAACTTCCTTGAGAAAATCCCCTCCAGCCCTGGATCCACTGCCAGGGAACAGCCTCCAGATCTCAGACAGGGCTCGCAAAGGTGATTTAAGTTCTTGGCAGATGTACATTTGGGCAGAGTGGTCCCAACCGCACCTCCTGGAAGAACATCAAAGGAATTGTCAGGGAAAGGCCAAGGTCTGCTGAAATATCTTTTGTGATGCTTTGGGTTTGAGCATGACAAACTTCAATTGACTGCAGCTTTCTCACCAGCCTGGACACACTGAGGTAATCGTGGAGGAAAATCTGTCCTTTTACCAGATTCCAACTGTTTGCAGCCAGGCTGGAAAGCCTGAGATCTGAACTTGAAGTCCGAGCCTGTGTGATCTATTAGAACAATTGATGTATTCCTTTGAAACACTGCGCTAAGCCATCACCAACCACATTTTTCTCTGGTTCCTAGGAACCCTGCTTCTCTGGCTGTTCATGGCCATGGCAACTGGAAAACAGACTCCATAGGGGTAGAAGCATCAAAGAATCCCCTCTGCCAGTAAAAGGGAGAGGGGAAAAATATATAGATGATACAGAAGAGTGAGGAGCTCTTCATGGTCAGGCCCAAATCCAGTTCTGAGGGAGAGATAGAGATAGTCTAGGGTAAGAGTCACAACAAAGTCCATAACATGATTTGCCTGAGCGCTTTCTGCTGTAAGCCTTTTATTTTCCACACTTATCTCCCACCCACCATTTCACATGTCAGATATTTGCAGGTACCAGCAAACAGGCGAGATTCCCACTGGGAAGTTCAGTGCCCTGGACAGACCCAGGTTGTGCTGGGTGTGTTTATTTCCACATAACAGCTTGTCAGGTTAACAAAGACAGCACTGTGAAATCAGAGAGAAGAATATGTCATATCTAGCCACCGTGTGTATATATCACACTGAGGAGGAATTCATTGCTCTTTTCCATCGACAGTATAGGTTTAGCCCATAGCTCTATTTTCACACTCCTAAAGCTATGTTAAAATCATCAAGGGGTCAGCCACAAGCCTGCACTACTAAGAGAGTTCACCTTTAAATACAGGCTCTCGGCTCTTCTCTATAACATAAGGATGGCAAAAGCATCTCTAACAGCAGACCACTGTTTCTTTATATGTGCATAATATAAAAATAGGCACCAGAAAAAAGGCTCAGAAAATGAAAATGCACTTTTTGTCGGAGCTCATATTGCCAAGTTCCAGCCTACAGCTATTTGTAGCTGAGAAATAAAGCTCCAACTCTACAGTTTTAATGAAAAACCTGGCAGACCTTCAATTTTATCCTCTTTTGTTCGCCCTATACTGAAGGCATTAATATGTCTAGTCATTTTAGAGAAGGCATTGCCTAACCCATTTTCTTTCACATATTGAAAGAGAAAAATGTGAGTTTGCAGGGCCTGGCTCAGCAGACCCCAGGCTTCATGCAGCTGTAATTCAGTGTTTCAGCAGATTGCAGCAGCACTGTGTTAAAACCCATCCAGATGGGGATGGAGTTTGGGCTTCAAACACTGGGGAGAGGCATGGAGAGAGGGATGGAGGGAGAGATGTCACTATGGGCCTGGTTTAGAGTCATGGCTAATGCACATTACCAGTGCCTTCTATCCCTTGAGCTCTGCATATATGAAGGCTGAATTGCTCTCCGTTGAAATCCCCACATCAGTTATGATCCCTCTGCAGTGGCAGTTTGATTTTCTCCTATCAGACCCCCCCTCAATGCTTTCACATTTGCCCCAGAGCATCTCACCTGAGTGCCCTTCAGAAGAGATGCATTCTCCATGCAGCCAAACAAGCTTCTGAAAAGGCTGTGGAGAAGACAGTAATCGTATAAATACAGGGAGAGCCACATGCAGCCCTCTGGCAAGGAGGCAGGAGGTAACTGCCATGGCAGACCCCATCGGGCAGCCTTTTATAGCAAACCCTTGGCCTTTAAACAGCCACTGTGCCCAGTGGGATGGTTCGGTGGCTGATTCACAAGTAGCTCAGGCCTCTCTGCGAAGAGCACGGTGGGAATGGGACCACTAACCTGAATGATGCTCAGCTGTCCGTGCTAGCCAGGCAGGACCTCAGGCTGTTCAGAGGGGGTCACAAAGTTTAATTAGTGTTTTGGCTTGCTAAGAGAAGAAGAAGGAGCAATTAGCAGAATAAATACTGGAGAGTATCTGTTACAGTTCTATTTGCTCATGAATGACCAGCAATGACACTGAATGTCTCATTGTAGCTGCCAGTGCAAAGCCTCAGGAGCAGCGGTGGCTGCCTGGCTTCACTAGGCTCCCATTATTTGTGGATAAGTCCTCTCAGGTCCAGATTGCAGGACAGGCACAGCAGGGATTTTGCCTGAGCATTTCAGGGCTGTCTGTGTTACTACAACTGGGCTCATTTTCTCCTTTCCCACTTGTTTCTTCATAGCCTTATGGGAGAAATGTTACCTCTTTTTCACAGGTGGGGAAACTGAGGCACAGAGATTAACCTAATAGACAAATCACCTGAGGAGCTTATATCACAACATCAGCCCTACAAGCTGGAACAGGCCTGCAGCAGCATGGCAAGCTCAGAGGTGTGTGGAGTCAGCGGTACAAGCATGTGCTTAGCATCCCTTGTGCATGATATGTGTTTCATCTGTGATACTCTGCTTTTGCTGAACCAGTCTTCTTTTTCTTCTAATTTTAATTAGAAAGCCTGATGGGAAAAGCTGTGCAGCATCTCCAGTCACAGCTGGCTGGGCACCTGGCTTGATGGGTTTGTTACAGGCTGAGGTCAGTAACCCCAACACAGAGTATCTGCAACCAGCAGCTGCTGAGAGGTCTTTTTTGGGGGACTCTCCTCCTTTCCAGACTGTATTTTGGACAGTAAATTAAAGGTAAAAGTTGCTATTTTGCTGCTTTGGGTGTTCTATGTGATCCCTAGCCTGTAGATGAGAAAATCTGATTTCATACCTTTACTAAAGCCCACCAAAACTAATGTAATACCACCTCTTTCACTAATGCATGTGGTTAGCAAAGGCTGCTCCTCTGCTTTTATCAGTGGATTTGCTGGGGAGCTGGGTAGCGCTGCAGGTTGGGTGCTGGCTGTGCTCAGCACCATGGAATAACATGACTGTAGTTGTTGAACAGCTCAGACATGCAGAATTTGTGTTGACTGATGCCTGCACAGCCTCATCGTTGTTTCTGGCTCTAAGGTTTGTCATGTGTCTTTTCCCAAGCACCTTGTTGTTGTCACAGCTCAGCATTTGGCATATGTGGCAGCTCAGTTCCTGAAGGTATGTGTTCCTTAGGCTGCACTGGAATAGAGCTGGGCTTGACTCTAGGTTGGGTGCTGTGTTCAGAGACTCCTGTGTCTTTCCTCATGAGGGGCTTGGATAGCTCTCTCCAAGTCACACAGATGAGTTCAGGGTGCTTTTATTCTGAGGAACATCCAACACCCCACATTTACTGATGTGACAACTATAATAAAAATGTCTATTGCCTCTCCTTACACAGCAAAGAACTATTCACCCAAGGACACCCTAAACTGCACTGAGCCTCTTGTGTCATTTCACCTCTGAGCAATATTCCTATTGCTAACAGGAGACTGGGCCAAACTCACTAAAAGAATGCTTGTCCTCCCAAAGGCTGCCAGTGCTGCAGAGGCACCAGGGCAGCAGTAAAGCAGCTGTGGACCCACATATCTTTCTCCTCCCCTGCAGCCAGAATGTTTTACAACCTGCTTCCTTCAAAAGAAATAGATACTGGATGTAAGGAAAATTACTGCAACCTCAGGTTAGCAAAATATTTATTTCATAAGTTGGAGTATATACAAAGTCCAGAAGTTACTTCCTTTTGTCCATAGTTTTGGAGCTACAGATTCAATGCAGTACTTCCAGAAGGACCTCATGATTTGTGTTCAAAATCAGGCTGCAAAAAGAGTTTGCAGCAGCATTTTAGATGATAGTTTGGACCCCAGCATGGTTTGAGGTCTGCAATAAATTAGAAGCTCAGGTCTGTGGCTGCACAGCAGGTTTCATGGGGGAACATTGTTAAGTATCTTTGTTTCCCTTTAAAAACCTTCCTTAGGAAGAAGTTAATGTTGGTAGGTGAATGGTGCTACATGGTGCATTGCCTAGATGACTTTAGTTTTTGGAGCGGTTCATCTTTCATTTTCCAGACTACAGCACTGAGTGGCAGAAAAGCAATACAAGTAGTTCTTCAGGAAATGCTGGTATACGAATGTCCCTGTGAAAGCAACTCTGCAGTCACTGCTTTTTTAATGTTGATTTAAAAATGAAGAATCAAACATGTAATTTCCAAGCAGATCTAAGCAAAAGAGAAGCATCTCCAGGTGTCGGCTAGAGTTCACCAGCCTTCTGTGTACATCAGGGCTCCTTATACCTTTATCTCTATAATTATGTATGCTTTTGATATGGAAGGTGAAACTGAGCAGTTTGACTGAGTTCAGCTTGGGGATCTGGGATTTGTTTGAACTGCTCACCCCAAGTTCAGCTCTGGAGCTGCAAGTCTTTGTGGATCTGGAACAAACGCAGTGTGAGCGGTTAACAGGCAATCTCTGTTTGTATACCCTTGTGGTCAGCAGCTTGTCTGCGTATAATCTATGCAGATACATCAAAAGCAAAACAGTTTGAACAACAAGTCTCTAAAGAATAAATGAGAGGAGGAACAGTGGAGCCATTCTTCCAGTCCATGTGAATCTCAGTGTGGTTGCTGCGTGTGAAAAGATGTAGGGTTTCTTTGCACTGTGTAGTGTGGTCAGGAGAGTCACCCTGTTTCCTTGTATCTTGGCAGAGGGAAGGACATTGCTGTTTTGCTGTGGGAGGTACAGCTCCCTCCACAAGACTGAGTGCCTGGGATTTAAGTTTTCAAGAGCTTATTAAAAGTGATTGTGATTTACAGACATGGTTTCAGTGCTGTGATGGGTGAATACTGTCTGAGCACACTTTCTACTGTGTCTCCCCATCTTCCAGTCCAAGCTGCTTCACAATCAGAGCAAAACCTGGCCAGGCTTATCTGGTAGCACATGGAAAGATGTTTTGAAAAGAGCAAGTTGGAGGGAGGGAGGTCAGAAGAGGCAGTCCTATGTGGCCAAGATTCTCAAATGTAACAAGATATTTGGATGCTGTCATCAACAATGGTGACAAAAGTGAGTAAAAAAGCATATAGAAAACAAGGACCAAGGTAATACTTGTGTCAGAGTTCATTGCACAAATGACTTAATCTGTCAGTGAAATAAGGGTCTGGAAATGTTGTCCAAATCAAAGCAAATGCATACTTTGATGGGTTTGGGAGGGTATTTTTCCTTCAGAAAGCAGTATGTGGTAAGTGAGTTACTGACATGCCAGTAATTCAAAGGAGAGTTTTGCATTCCTGCTGTGAGGCTGAATGACAACATAATACAGTTATTAAGGGGAAAAAAGGAAGCCTCAGTCCTGGGTCTTCGAGGCTTTATATTCTGTAGCAATATATCCTGAAGCAATGCCAAAAAAAGCCTCATGCATCTGGCAACCTTGAATTCCTACTGCAGTTCTCCAAGTGGAATGAAAGTGAGCGAGCAAAGATTTAAGGTGCAAAACTGGCTTGCTTTCCACTTTTAGGAATGGATTTATTCCAGAAGAGATGAAGAATAACTTTACATTTATTGGTTTTCAATCTTCTGGAAAATATTCACTTGTAAAGCACTGGAAGAGGAGACTTTGACCTCTTTACTCTTTTTGTTTGGTTTTCATAGAATCCTAGAATGGTTTGGGTTAGAAGAGACCTTAAAGTTCATCCAGTTCCAACTCCCTGCCATGGGCAGGTACACCTTCCACTAAACCATGTTGCTCAAAGCCCATCCAACCTGGCTTTTCTTTTCCCTCTTTGTTTCAACCACCTTCTTCCAGACAAGTGTAGGTGATGAGGATACTAAAGATGCAGGGACAGAAACCCCCAAGCAGTTAAGCAGTGTTTTCAAAATCCAAAAACCCTTTAAAAAGAGTATTTTATTTTCTAAACTTTTCAATCTACTTTATTTGATTAAAAAAAAGGAGGTGTGGATGCTTGACATGGAACTCGGACTCACAAGTAGCACAAGGATAAACTGCACTTAAAGGCATTGGACCACACTGTCACCTAAGCAGTATGGGAATCACAGTTTGCTCCAACCACTGTGAAGGTCAGCTTCAGTCCATTGCTCGTGTTATTAGTGACAACGGAGAATGTGGTGTTGGAGGAGGTGTAAGAAGAATTCACACGCACCATGGGATAGCTCAGGAACCGTGGGGTGAGTTTATAATCTGTCATTTGGTTCTCAGAATGCAATATGTAAGGAAAAGGGAGGGATGTGATGTGAATCTCTTTACTGGGGTTCAAGTATGTTGGATTATAATCTGCCTGCATGTGAGAACACAAAAATGAACAATAATGTTGTGGGTGCATCTCTGCATTCCTACACTGCTTCTGCCAGACAGGATGGTGTTAAGTGGCAGTGAATTTTGGGGGGGAAAAAATATACTTTATGGTTTTCTTCAAAAATTAATGTTCATGCAAATGTTGCCAGAATTTAACATCTTAAATAACAGTATTTCTGCTTTTGCTGTGATTGCTCCATTATTGGAGCCAGTTACCCTCCTTCTCTATTTGTATAATGTGTTTCAAAAAGTCAAAGAGCAACCAAAGCAGCCACTTTGAAAAAGGATCAACATTTGCTGAATGGCAGCCAGCCCTACATCTATATGATTGCTCCTGACATATGGGTTAGGACCTTAAGGCTTTCTCAGAGAACATGTTGTTTCGTGGTATTTCTTGCCTACCCAGTGAGAGTAATGGAAACAGTGTGAGGATAAGCTGTTCAGATAAGTGTTTGCCAGCCATCTAGCTTCATGGTTACTTGCAGCAATCTGCTACATATACATTTTCTTCTCTGTGAGTTATACGTATTCCTATAAAGCGAATTTGGTTAAGGCAAATAACTTTTTATTCCACTGTCAGCCCTATTCAACCATGCCTGGAACAAGATATCAGCTGTCTTTGAACATGAGAGGGTCTCATTTCTTATCAGCTTTACTGACATGATCTTTCTCATACATAGTTTTGTCAGAGCTGAGTAATGACTGTGTGCTAACAAAAGTCATAACACAAATGACGACAGCATATAGGGCTCCAAGCCACAACTATCTGTAGAGCATAACCCCAAACTACTAACGTCTGGAACCATGAGCAGCCACATTCAGATATGTTAATCCCATAACTACATGTAATAACACCAGCAAATCACCTCCCAGGAGTGAGCAGCCATGCAATCAAGTGAATATGGGAATCACAGGGTCAGATGTCTCTGGGTACTGGGACATAAGAGTGGGAAAGGCCTTGGAAATCTGCTGCTCCCTCTGATTGCGCCTGGATGGTGACCTGCAAGAAGACCAGAAAGGCAAAATCGAATGGTCACCATTTGTCCCACTCACTCTGATATGGTGCCCTAAGTGATTCCTGGGCACGCAATGCTCTATATGGTGTCTCTTGCTATGTTACTGCCAAAGAATAGCTGGAATTTGTTTTTTCTTGCCTCGGTTCACAACAGTAATTTCAGAGCACTGGGAACACCTAAGCTTTTGGGATGGATTTCTGTATATTGCTTTGCTTGGGGAAATAACAAAACCCAAGCAGCATTTCATTTGAACATTTTCAAACTGAAGTTTTCCATCGCCACTGAAGTGAAATATGCTTTTCTTTAAAAATCTACCTCTGCTTTAATTTACCTTCCCTCCATCCCAAACTTAAATGTTCAGTTTGAACTCCAGTTTTGAAGTAATAAAAATACTGCAGAAGTGGTTTAATACATTGCTTAGAGGTGAGCTGAAGGATTGGGCATCCCACACTGTGGTTTTGGAGGGGAGTCACTACTTGGGACTGTTTGCTGCTGCAAAGCTACTCATATTAAAGACCCTCCACTCTGAGGAGTGCTGGTGCCATCAGCCAGCAGGGAGTCCTGGGCAATGTAATGCTGGTTCAGCATTTCATCAGATTCCAGATGTTGCCAGCCCTAGGAGGATATAATGGTGCAGAACACATAAAATTCAGATTTAAATATATTCTGATTATATATTTAAGTGTATATTCTATATACTGAAAGTGAACCAAGCAACTGCTGTTTCATTCCACCCCATTTATGCAGTAAACTTCACACCATCGCAAAAAGTCATAATTACCTGTTTGTGGCTGTTGTGCACAGTATTATTATCAAGAGAGAGAAATGTCTCAAGGATATTTGGCAACTTCAAGCATGGCTGACAGTGTTTTGTAAAATTCCTGATGTGTTTGTATGGAATTCACCATGGAATACCAGTGAGAGAGGTTTGTGCAGGATACATGGTGAGGCTGCAGCGTACAGATGTTTGTATTTCAATTACAGTAATTCAGGGAAACATTATTCTTCTGACTTAGGGGTGGATTGTTCTTATAAAACACTATTTGCTGGTAGTAGGGAAGGACAATGGGAGTAGTGCCTCCTGGTTTGAGAAGTAGACCAGGAGAAACTGGAGATCAGATGTGTGCTATGCTGCTGGTTTCACACAGTGTTAAGCAATGGCGTTTGCAAACTGATCAGGGGAAAGTATTGACTTGTTAGCCTAAGGGCTGAGTCCTAAGCACTACCCAAAGCAGCCCACCTTGTGTGTCTCATCTCTGCTCTTTGTGAATGATCTCAGGTCAGTGAGTGCCATCTCTTGTCCCATGACCTGCAGAAATAGCCCCCAAGCACGTCCACGCCATCCTTGCTGGATGTGGGTGCTGAGCCAACTGCTATGTGCTCACACGCACAGGCTCTTGCTTCAAGGTCAGTCTCAGAAGCTTGTTTCCAGGTCTGTTATCTCCAAAGCCCGTATCCGGGCTGGGGGCATCCCTCAAAACTGTGTCTGTAAAGTTCTGTGCTTGTTTAAGTCCTGGGCTATAGCTCCACGGCTGAACGGCTTGGCTTGTGCGGTGACTCAGCTCCGCTGGTCCACCACAGCTGTATTCTCCTTTCTGAACACTACTTCAGCCTCTAAGGGTGAAAGCCATTATGTGAACCTGCAGCTTGCAGAATGTTTTCTGTTCAGTTCCTTTCAAGGCTCTTGACAGAATCTGGTACTCTTGGATCTAAACCACCACACTTGCATGGCTTTGAGGTGACTGCAGCAAGTAGGGATGGTCTTTAACTTGTAAATTGTTTTCTTATTTTATCCTGGCAATAATCAGTTATACTTAGTTTATTCTTATTTTATCCTGGCAATACAATGCCCATAATTAACAGCAATGTTGAGGAGTCTTGTGCATAACTAGAAGCTGTTAGTTACGCCACTATAGGAGAACAATAACGTGGAGTGTAGGAGGGAAGCCAAAGGATCATTATTCATGGTTCGTTGTATTTAAGAACCTGTTAGTAAACAGGTAGAGAAAAAGAAAGAAGATTAGCTGAAAAGGGTTTGTTTTCCAGTGGCTGTGTTTGCATCTATTCAATAGATGGATTTATTTGTAGCCTTATGAATGCTGCAATAACAACTGCCCTCCTTTTTTAGCTTGCTAATCACACTGAAAAATGTTAATCTTGCTAAGTACTATAATGCCTAAGGGAAAAGAAGAATAAGGTGTCCTGCTGTTAGGTACTGGGCAAGCCATGCCCAGATGTGTACATGTCCTGGTTTCAGCTGGGATAGAGTTCATTTTCTTCCTAGTAGCTGGTGCAGTGCTGTGTTTCGGCTTTAGTCTGAGAACAATGCTAACACACCGATGGTTTAGTTGCTGCTCAGTAGCACTTATCCTGATCAAGGACTTTTCAGTCTCATGCTCTGCCAGTGAGGAAGGGCACAAGAAGCTGGGAGGGAGCAGATATAGGACACCTGACCCAAACTAGCCAAAGGGGTATTCCATACCACAGCACATCATGACCAGTATAGAAACTGGGGGGAGTTGGCCGGGAGCCACTAATCACTGCTCAGGGACACGCTGAGTATCAGTCAACAACTGTATTGTGCATCACTTGTCTTTCTTAGGTTGTATTCCTCTCTCTCTTCCTGTTATATCCCTTTTCATTTCTAGTAATAGTAGCAGTATATTTTACTTTACATCAATTATTAAACTGTTCTTATCTTAACCCACAGGTTTTACCTTTTTCCAGTTCTCTTCCCCATCCCACTGGTGAGGAATGGAGTGAGTGAGCAACTGCATGGTGCTTATCTGCCAGCTGGGGTTAAACCATGACAGTAAGACAGACAGTGAGTGTGGAAAATGGATATGATACAATTCCTGCAGTGAGGATGTAATGGGAAAACTTCTGCTGCAGTACAGTATTAGTGTGATTAGGACATTTTGGATCAGAGCAAGGGGAAAAGATCAAGCTGGAATAATCTTTTTTACCTTTTTACATAAAAAGCCTTTTGAAGTGCACTGATACCAATCCGAAATTCACACCCAAGTCTTTTAAGCCATTTTAAAGGGAGGAAAAACTCTTGGAAAATTTGAAAACTTCCATTCCGACATTTTCAAGGCAGAACATCTAAAACGTTTCACATTGAAGCAGCATTTATTTAGAGATGGGCCTAGGTTGAATTTCTTTTAAGCTACAATGAAGCCACTTACTTTTGGGTCAAACAAGCCATTTTGTTCAAACATCCTTTTCTACTTCTGTTTTGTTAAACCCCCCTGTCTTCCTTTGCTCCTTACCCCCATTCTTCTTGCCCTAATTTGGAGCCGATTTCAACTTTTTATTTCAGGTTATTTGCCTCATTCCAGAAACTTCAAGACAATTTACATCATTTTGCTTCACACAGGAGCCTAATTCAGTCCTCAGACGAATGTCTGTTGAATAGTGAATTTTATATATCCCAATCCATTGTTTCAGCCATGCCATGAAGACCCTCTTCAGCCTAGAAGAGGCACATGGACCAGTGCTTTCTGCCCTGCTCTTTGTGGTGGGAGCTCCCTGTACTACGTGACTGCACAGTTGTTTGAACCCCTTGTTTATGTGTGTGTGAGCAACACGTACATTGGGTCAGATAGGAGAAATGTCTCATTCTATCTCTAGTTTATTATAATCTTTAGTTGCAAACTAACAGAACAGTGTCTCATGAGATTGATGATTCAGAATGAAAATCAAACCTCTGGCTTCAATTTGCACAAGAATCGTGTTAGAGAAAGCATTTTACCCATAACACGGTAATGGATGACACACTCTTCAAAGGCAATAACAGAATCAAATGCATTTCCTCTACTGTTTTTTGCAGTGGATGTTTAGAGACTCGCTAATGAAGCATAACTGATGTGATCAAATAGACGAAAACTGCTCAGTTGTCAGGCATAAGGTGTCATGGTTTAACCCCAGTTGGCAACTAAGCCCCATGCAGTTGCTTACTCACTCACCCCCAGTGGGATGAGGGAGAGAACTGAGTGAAAATGAGAAAACTCGTGGGTTGAGATCAAGACAGTTTAACAGGTAAAGCAAAAGCTGCACACACCAGCAAAGCAAGGAATTCATTCACCACTTCCCATGGGCAGGCAGGTGTTCAGCCATCCCCAGGACAGCAGGGCTCCATCACAAGTAATGGTGACTTATGAATACAAACAGCATCACTCCAAATTTCTCTCCCTTCTTTCTTCTTCCCCTAGCTTTTTATTGCCGAGTATGATGCTATATAGTCTGGGATATCCTTTGGGTCAGTTGGGATCAGCTGTCCCAGCCATGGCCCTTCTCAACTCCTTGTGCACCCCAGCCTGCTTGCTGATGGGGTGGGTGAGAGGCAGAAAAGGCCTTGGCTCTGTATAAGCGCTGCTCAGCAGTAACTAAAACATCCCTGTGTTACCATCACTGCTTCCAGCACAAATCCCAAACACAGCCCCACACCAGCTTCTATGGAGAAAATTAACTCTACCCCCAGCCAAAACCAGCACAATAAGGGCTTTGAAGGCTGATTTAATAATACTTTATTGCATTTAGGGGTGTTTGGAAATCTCATTTCTTTTTATAAAATGCTCTGCAGTTTTAAGATGAAAGCATTGGATATTCTCAGTGAAATAATATTGAGAAGATTGTCCGTTGGCAATATTCCATCAGAGGTATCTCAGCTGATGAGCTGGTGGTCATTATCCCCAAGAGAAAGTCTGCCCTGGGATACAGGAGCAGGTACAAGTAGTACATCCTGCCGTGGGCCAACAGATATCCTCCCTTCTTCCTTGTCCTGTGTGGCTCACAAAGCAGTTAAGGTAGGTTTGGTTGGACCCTGTTTCAGTTGGTCTCTGCTGGTTGCAGCAGAGCAGGGATAGGGTGAGTCTTGCCTTCCACAAGGCAACTGGTATGTACTTCCTTTGCTTTGCATAGGAGTGTTGGACCAAGGTTCAAAACAGGGACAAAGAAGATAAGAAGTTGGTTTCTCCCCAGCAAGGATTTCTCCTGGGTCAGAACTAACTTGGCTTTTCCCTGGAGATCCTGGCTGGCAAGATTGACATGCCCTGAAATACCCCTTGTCCCCAAAGCTTTGTGCTTGTTGCTTACCCTTCCCCAGCAGCCTACGTGCTGGCAATCACATGTGAAACAGCCACATCAGCAATAGTACATAGGCAACTTCACCAGATACCAGAACTAAGCCAGGTTGGTTGGGCTCTCAGCAACCTGCTCTAGTGGAAGGTGTCCCTGCCAATGAAGGGGGATTGGAACCAGATGAGCTTTAAGGTCCCTTCCAACCTAAACCAGTCTATGACTCTAATCTGGTGTTTTGACCTTTGTTGAACTTCTTGAAACACAGAGGAGTGAGCAGGTCATAATCAGAACAGAGTTTGCATTGGAGCAGATACACTGACCATTTATAATTGCCCACTTAACTTACTTTTCCTGACACATCTGTACGGTGCTTTGCTTACACAGCCAAGTCAAGCACCAGGTGAGGGATCAGGAAGATGCACAGTGGTATCTTCAGATCTAGCAGTGATTTCTATGATATTTCTCAGTTTGGTTTTCATTTGCATGTTTTCCTTTTACGACAAAAACCATTATGATTGCTCTCAAGGAAGGTGAACTGCATTGCTGAATGTGGCTACGGGCTCCCTCTGTACTGCTGTGTCTGAGTCATCAGATGGTGTGGACACCCCTGGCCACCTGAGTTTTGATGTTGTTTGCAGTGTGAGAACAAATGTTCCCTCTTGCACATCTTTATTACTGCTTCTCTTTTACATAATCCTTGGAAAGAAGCTGTGGCAAATAATCTTTCCCTACACGTGGAACTGATTTGGGGGAGCACAGTGTTTTCTTAGGACTTGATATCCTGCACTGCCTGATATTCCTGGAAGAAGGGCTCGCTTCCCTGTGTATGACTGCCTTTGTTTTGGGGTGGGCCTGTTGGCATAACCGATGCTGCTTGCGGTGTGGGTATACATAGGCTCCGTGCCACTGAAATGTCTGTGATTTATCTTTTCTCTCTTAAATTGAGTGCACACACGATATATAGAAATCTGCACTGTTGGTTCCATAAAAGTCATTACAGCATTGCCTAGAGGCTCTGCAGGGGGCTGGACTCTACCATGAGGATTTGTAAGTCTTACGAGGAGCAGATGAGGGAACTGGGGTTGCTCAGCCTGGAGGAAAGGAGTCTTAGGGGAGACCTCTTTGGTCTCTACAGCTACCTGAAAGGAGGTTGTAGCAAGGTGCGGGTCAGTCTGTGCTCCCAAGTAATGAGCAATAGGATGAGAGGAAATGGCCTCAACTTGCATCAAGAGAGGCCTAAACTGAATATTAGGAACAATTTCTTCACTGAAAGGGTTGTCAAGCATTGGAACAGGCTGCCCAGGGAAGTGATTGAGTCACGGTTCCCGTTAGGGTTGGGCGACAAGACACGGCCTTATTTGGT
>JANHGB010010334.1:21249-70410 GCA_026283785.1 Coracopsis vasa
TATAGTGATCTGCAGATTCAGAATGACGCGAGTGCAGAAATCTGGACTATTCCTTTCTTCATTTTCCTCATGTGGCACTCAGGGACATGGTTTAGTGGCAGACTTGGCAGTAATAAGTTTACAGTTGGATCTTAAAGGTGTTTTCCAGTCTAAATGATTCTATGATTCTGCAGTCTGCTCTAAGCCAAAACTGGTGCCAGGCTGCTTCTAGGCATCCTGAGCACAAGAGGAAAATCTTGAAGATCTGAAGATCAATCCCTAAAGTCACTCAGAGGGTGACTATTCCCAAGAGATGCAAGACTGTTCCATCATTAAATGTCCCATCACAAAAGTATCAGCTGCCCAGGGAATGGCACAGGCAGTGGCGAGAAGGATGCACAGTTCTGGAGGTGACACGATTCCTTTTTGCTTCCCCTGACCATTTGAAGATCCTCTGTCTCAGTTTGCACCATAGGGTAGGCTCAGAGAGCAGCTGCCTTCCTCACCCTTTGCAAGAACAAGAGGTCAAAGCAGCCATGAACAGGAGCTCAAGCTTTGGTGCTGTCCACACAAAGCCTGCCAGTCCAACCTGCCTGCTCTGCAGTGGTTCGGGCAGTGGCCAGGCAGAGCTGCTGTTCTCTGCTTTATTCTCTATAATAAATAAGCTCTGGCAGTGCACTGACTGCCTTATCTTCTTGTAAGGACAGAACCCCTTGGAGAGATAGTCTCCAGGCTCAGCTGGGATTATGCTAACTTCTCCAGGCAAATGGAGCTAGTTGCAATGCTCAACACATTAGCTTTGACTTTCTAAGTCTCACTTTGAAATAGAGCACAAGCAAGTTCAGGGAAGCAAATTAGCCAAGGGAGTCTTCTTCTATCTGTCTTAATTAAGCATTAATAAAATCTGTTGTTGACTCTCCCCTGCAGTTATCAGTCAGTCAACGGTATATAGTATTCCAGTCAATCATCTTTCCCTTCAGGGTCAGTGAAGGACTGCCCCAGTCACACCAAAGGCAGTGGGAACCAGTTCATTGACATCAATTGGGCTCTGTCTGGTGCTGTCTTGGGTATAAAATGCCTTATGATACAGAGGCAGAGGACTTAGCCAGCAGTAAATCCACCCCATGTGCTGAGATTGATCAAAAGGTTTTCATGCATCTGGCCATCCACATTCCAAGGAGCATCTATGCCCAGATACCAAACAACCACACCTCTGTCTGTGTTCATAGACCTTGTACTTGGTTCATCCTGCCGATGCTCAAGAAGATTGGTATCCCCCCTGAGGGAAATAAGGCTGGTTAGGGGTTAAATGAAGTGTGAACATTTGCCCACAAGAGCCAGAGGAAAGCTTCTGTCTTGTCAGTTCTGGCACCAGACAGTACATGCAGACTTGAAGGGAGATGGAGGGAAAACCAAAGTGAAACATCCACAGACCCAGAGACATCCAAATCAGAGTATTCACACTGCAGCTCCAGGTCCAAGGGTGGAGGCGTGTGGCCATTTCCATGGTAGGTTTCTGTGTGCTATAGACCTCAGCCTCTGTTGAACCAGCTTAGGGAGGCAAAACCGTGTGCAGAAAGAGCTGGGGGGCTGTGATAGTGCTTTTCTGCCTGGACAGCTGCATATTAACAATTAAAAATACATTGGACATTTCTCATTAGGCAACTGAGCCACATATAGCCAAGTGCATAAACACAGGAAGCCAAATTCTTCAGTGCTGTTTGAAAACAGTGAGTTTTGCACACCCTAAGTTTTATGTAAATGAATTTTTGCACATCCTTGCACCAGTTACATTAAAACATTGTGTGAGTTCAGGAAAAAGATCCACTATTCAGGAGATACCAGTGTGTGGGTTTGCCACATACAGAATGTTTGCAAAACAGTGACTGGAACAACAGCTCTGGGTTTGGTTTCAAGAATCAATGACAGCCTGAAGAAGTTCAGTCTCTTTAGTTTCCCACTGTCTGTACTGTGAGATGCAGGAAGGAGCAGCCTGGTCTTAAAGCAAGACCCGAAGCAGACAGGGTTGAAGCCTTTCAAATGGATGCTCACTTCCTGGCTATGGGAGCAAGTACAAATCAGCCCTGCCTCTGGCTGCCTGTCACTGCATCCCACAGCCTCTCTTTGTACCCTATCTTGGGCAGCCCAAGCGCTGTCTATGCTCAGGCTGCATGTGGTTCTGCAGGGTCAGCATTCCTGGCAGGCAGTGATACTGTATGTGTGATAACAGACCTCCTTTGGTTTGCACAAAAGGAGATTTCAAACAGGAACCCATTTGTAATTCAGTTCAAACCTGAAGCTAAAAGCTTTGCCATTACTCTAAGCTGTTTGTTTAATTCTCTGTATTAATGTTCTATTAAAAGTCTCTCTCCTTAAATGCCTATTGAAGCAAGCCAGAAGCGTGTAAAACTAATGTAATTAGCAATCAAAATAATTCTAAACCCCACTTACTTCCTGAATATGGAAAGAAGTGCAAATTGCACAGAAGCAAATTTGCTTACAGGTACAAAGCTGGTGCAGCACCGTTAATGGTAATAGATTGTTAAGATCAGGGATATGGGCTCTTCTTGCTCAAACAGGGTCCACATCAGGAGAATGGCATCAGCTTCTAGCAGTGCTTTTTGTCTGGTTTTATTGCTCTTCTTCTGTTTGTTTGGGGTTTTTTGTTAGAGACTGATGACATTCACAGGGCCTAAGACTTTTACTGTTGTTTTTTAACCAACTATAGGAAAGTGAAGTACCGGTAATATCTTTCATTGATGTTACCCATCCTTCCTACCACATTATTGCCTGCTTTGTACCTGCAGCATCTCCAGGAGATAATTCCTTTCCCCTTTCCTTCCCATAAAGAACAAATTCCTTCTTGTCAACACTGCAAGCAGCGCTTTTCAGCTCTGGCAGCATCCAGTAGCTAAGCAACAAACAGCATCCCCAAACAAGAAATCAAGGTGTGGGGGAGAAAAAAGCCTGCTGTGCACATTAGAGTGCAATCCAGAGAAAATTGCTGCATCATGGTTACTTTTGCTTAGTGCTAAAAAGGAATCAGGCTGACACATCTCGAAAACAACCCATGCTCTGAAGCGTAAAGGTGCCTGCTACCTCCTTTTGCATTAGCCATCAGCAGGGTTTTGGCCCTGGCTCAATCTAGACTTTCATAGGAGTCATCTGTACACACAGGGCTGAGAACATGGCCTTGATTCCCATCTTCTGCAGGTAGCAGAGAAGAAAATTAGGACATGAGTGGAAATTCCCAGTGGTTCATCCCCATCTTGGCAAAGGTGGGAATGGAGAGCAAGGCTGTGAGAGCCCTGCACCCAAAGCTGGGATAGTGATCCGGCATTGTGCCTGGAAATACTCAGGGACTATTGCTCCCAAATACTAACATATTCTATGTGAGAAAAATGTACTTGGTATGCTTACAGTCAGGGGTATTGCTGGGTGGTGGTTGGAAGAGTTCTTGGTTGGTTTTGGTTTTGACCACTGCACTTCAAAACTACTCTTCACACTGCTTGGTTAAAGCCAGGAGACAATGTCAGTCTAAGCAGCTGTGTCTTGAACATCCCCTTCCACTTGTTTCTTTGTCCTCCTTCCATTTTCTTTTCCCTCTCCCACATACACTGCCTTGACTGAATGGACTGAAGAACAATTTCCTTTTAATAGACAAGTGACTTTTAGCTGGTGCCTGCGTTATGGCCTAACGTGTTTCATTACACAAGTCATATTGACCTTTCCAGGTATTGTCCATTTTATTTTTAGCACATTTATTAATGAGAAAACAAAGTCCATCATGTTAACAGAGTAAAAGCACCTAATGGACAGAACCCCTTGCATAACTCAGCAAGGCTGCTATGACAGGCAAATAATAAATGTATAACTGAGCTGTTTCTGATTCTCAAATCAGGCTCCTTTGACTTATTCTAGAGAAGATAGAATATTATTAGTATGAGCTTGGTGCATGGCTGTGTAAGAAGAGAATTGGAGCTGAACCAGTCTTCTGTGGCGTTATATTTAGAACTTTGCTAGGAGTATATTATTGACTATAATCAATAAACAGGATGGCCAATACGTCAGGAACATTTAAAGAGGATGCTCTGGGTCAACAAATAGAGTTCACAAGGATTACTTGTTCAGTTGTGAACCTGAGGGTGACAACAAAAATCCTTGCTAAGAAACATGCTTGGGATGGAGTTCAGTCAACAGAGCACATTAAATACCAGTACTCAGAGAGTGAAATACTCACCCAGAGAGGGAAAATGCAAATGTTGTTTGAGAAATTGCATTGAATGCAAGTGTGCAGGGAGCAGCAAGCACCTGACAGCCACCAGCTGAATGCAGCATGATTTTGCTGCTGAGTGCTGTTCCCTTTGGCATGTTTGTGGGAAGGGGAGAGGTAATCCAGAAGATAAAAAGCATGGAGCAAGGGTCGATCTAGATATCTGTCCTACTCCTGCATGAATTTAGAGGCAACAAATTCCCGTTCCTTCAATTGCTAGGGGCATCTCCAGTCTCTCAGAAGGGACATCCTTTCCAACACGATTGCATTCTTAAACCAGGGGAGGAAATGTGACCCTTTGGGCACAATGAGGTGATAAAAAAGGTGGCAGAAAGCGTTTATTAACAGGAATACACACACTCATACCTTCTAATATACTGATGATGATGATGATAATCCATGGCCTCATTCAAGAGCCACTAGGGCCATAGGAAAGACAGGCTAGCCTTCAGGGATGGGGGTGATCCACACAGCTGTGTTGTCTATTGAATCCTGTAATTTAACAATAGTAATAAATAAACACTGAGAACCTTACTGCGAGGATCCCACACCACATGTGAGACCCCTGAGCTGCCCTTCCTTCCCCAGGACAACGTATACTGTGTTTGGAAGAAGTTCAAAGCATTTTGTTGCCTGAAGTTCTGGGTGGAGGGGACTTCCACTCCTTTTGGAGCTCAGACTTGGCACCAGCCAGTTCAGCAGTGCTGACTTATGCCAGCTTTTCATCCGGCTTCTATGTATGAAACTCTTCAGAAGGAGCTAATTTCACTTTTGTCATCTTTACATAAGGTTTTTCCCCAGCTCTGGGAAGCTGCCATTCCTGACTTTCCCTGCTCCTCACCAGAGAAATAAGCTCATCCCTCACTTTCCAAGGTGCTAAATGGTATCTTAGAGCAGTATTGTGGAAATCATAAATCCTTTGCATCATCAGACCGTTTGGAAGGCCATCTGGGGATGGCTCTGCCAACCTGATGTTCTCCATGGCTTGAGCCAAACCACATTACCTATGGCTAGACCTGGCCATTGCACTCTCATGGTGTTCTCCTGAGACTTTGGTGCCAGCATTTTGCAACTCCAAAGGTCAAGGGAACTGCTTGGAGTTAAAAAGGAGAGGGTTAATGCAGAAAGTCACAGTGCAATGATAAAATACATAGACAGAATGGCTGTTACTTCACTTGTACAAGGGTGTATTTGCTTACTTACATTTTTCTGTGTTACCTGCAGCTTGAGTGAAGCTGCCTTTCCTGTTCGTGCACGTACTGAGCCCTTTGATTTGTACAACACTGTGAGTTCATTCCTTTGCCCTTGGAAGCTTTTCCTTGATTGTTCCCTGCAGCTGAGCAACCTGAAACCACCTGTATAACGTGAGTCTCTCTCAGGCATATAATTCTCTCCTCAATCCTCTTGCTCACTTTTAACTCATAGTATATGGGGTTTTTAAGCTTAAGCACTGACCACTCCTTTGGACTGCTTTGAAATTGGCTTTGCTTTAGATTTACACTGGACTTGATATATGTCAGGGGGTTAATAATGGAAGGCTGTGCTATGTATAGTTTTCCATAGAGGTTCACTGAAGTCAGATGGATGAAAAAGCTGGGGTGGGACCTGCATCACTTACAGCAGGTTACATCTCTGGGCTGAGATGTTCTTCTCAGGAAGGAAGAGTTGTCCTCATGTGGTCCCGGTGTCTCCCAGCGACCACAGATGGATCCTGGCTTGTGCACCTAATTCCCAGACAGCTAAACTAGGGAGAACGGATCCCATTGCAAGCACCATGGCTAAGTTTAAGCAAGATATTCAATTGTGGGTGTGCTATCGGGCACTGTTACCTTCAGTGCTGAAACACCTTGTTTTATGCCCTCATCATGCCCTCAGCAGCAGAAACAAAGGGGAGAGAGATTTAAGCCAACCAGTTCCAACCTGCAGGTCCAAAATGACAGAATTATGTCTTTCTTCTTCAAAGATGTTCCTGGACCTTCACAAGGGACAGGGATGGCACCATCAGGCATCGTGCATAGAGCTAAGGTAGAAAAGAGGGAGACTTCCCACAGAGGGCAAGAAAGATTCTGCACATGGGCAAGCTCCAGCCACTTGTGCTTGGAAAATCTGTGCTGTTTCTAAACTTCTGCCCCTTCTCAGTCTGTTTAGACACCAGCCACTGAAAATGGGCTTCTCTAGGGGGAATGCTGGGCTGCGAGGGCCTGACCCCATTGCTAGCACACATCAGGCTCAGCCTGGCAAGGCTCTCTGGAGCTTTCTGTGAGCTATACAGCCATTCCCCTAGCTTTCCTCTAAACAATAATAAGAGCATAACTGGCCTCTAACAGTGCCTGATGCGGCTGTATGTGCTGCTTAACCCCTAGACTGCCCTGGCTCCCAAAAGCTACTGTGGGCAGGGTGATGTGTGGAAGCACTGTGCCAAGAACAAGGGTATTTTTCTCTCTGATCCTGCCTTGCTGACCATTTCTCTTTCTTATGAGGAGCACATGCATGGGGGCAAAAAGGGGAGTGATGATGCTGATCTGGCTGGGAGATCTGCTGCTTCTCCTTTCACCATGGTAACGAGGAGGAATTTGTATGCAATGGGGATGGAAAGGTTTGTAGTATTTTACTGGGCAGGGAGAAGACTTTTATTGTGCAGTCGTTGGTCAAGGGGAGCAGAAGAGGGAATTGCCTTTTTGGTAGATCCCTGCAATTCCTTGCTTGGCAAAAGCAGGATTGTGTTTCCCTCAGCCGGTGCAGGGTCCTGCCAGTGCTCAAATAATAACTCAGAGTCCGTAGCTGCCCCCATGAGCCAGGGGAAATCCTTTCCCTCCTCTGAATTTGCTGTCTCTGGCTCTTTTGAAGGAGCACACACATGCATAGGACCAGGGTGGTCAGACCCTATTTACTGCCCAGTGGGGTTTTCACTTAGTTTCCAGTCTGCTCATTCTCCTCATCTTACAATCTTCCACTCTCCCCTTCTCATTTTCCTTCATTATTTGGAAAGCTGTCCTCTAACCTGGACCCATGCACTGCTGGAGCAAGGTTTGCCATCTGGAAAGGCTGCCAGGGCTGTGTGGTGGCCCAGAACACCCCATCCAAGGAACCTTCACATTGAAGGAGAGAGGGAAGTTGCTCCCAGCACCTCTGGACTGGGATAACTGAGAAGCCTGGGCTTGGAGAGCCACAAGTGGGGCCAGGATGGTGGCAGCAGGCGAGTTCATAGCTGAGAACAACTGCTTTGGCTTTACTTTCAGTACTAAAAATGGGAGGGAGAATTAAAAGCAACATAATGAGTGCTCTGTGGTGATCATCCAACTGGACTGTTGCAGAAACAAGACACTGATGCCAGAACCACCCCGTAGTTGTCCTTCAAACACTGGTGGCATCACCTGGGAGCATCACAGCCAAGGCTGGAGCGCTGCTCCCACCAGGTTTGTGCCAGACCAGCGATCCCAGGTGAGTTTATTGTGCAATAAATCACAGCTTCTTCTTCAAAGTATCTTCTCCCCCTTCCTTTTTGCTTCCCTGAATTGCATACGGCATGGTTCTGCTGCACTGGCAGAGTATCCAGCTGCAAAGATTTACTAGCGCAAACACCCTCCACTATTAAGGATGCTTCATTGACTGGGACAGGACTCTGTGCTCTGGGGAGAACACTGCCAAGCACTTAGACATGTTGTTCTACAAAAATGAGAGCTAAAATATGAAGCAGTTTGGGTTTTTACCATTCAGCTGTAATCTCTGCTTTACACTATTTGTCCTTTGGAGCTGGATAGAAATCGACTCTCTCCCTGATCTGCAGCCATTCTTTTGTGTTGGCAGCAGCTCTAATTATCCACCAATTAACCTTAATTAAACCAATTCCTGTGTAACTGCACATGCAGACAATGCACTGAACAAATGGCCTGACAAATATTGTCACTTAAAAGGCATAAAATCACATTGAATCCTTAATCGGAAAGTCAGATTGTAAATTGCTGCAGATTTGTAGCTCTTTGTTCTTAAAATGATTGAATGGGAGTAGTGGCCAAACACCCCGAATGCGCCCAAAACCTTGGCTGAATTCATTTTCTCAGGCTGTTGAGGCCAAAATATGTTATTTACATAGGAAAAGGGAGAGATAGAGCATCCTTAGTTATAGCAGCTGGTTCTAGGGGGCATCAGGATGTGATTCCAGGTAGAGAGCCATCAAGTTCTCCTCCTTAGAGCCTGGATTATGTGGTGATACCCATTGACCTCTGCGTGGCTGCTTGTCCACAAGGTGCTGCTCAAAGCTGGGACTGTCCCTTGTGTCATGCAATGGAGCTTAGATTGTATTGGAAATGGGATGCAGTTTGCCCCCTGTAAGCAGTAACAGCCAACAGATGGTGCTCGTACATACAGTTACAACACGTTTAGTCCGCAAACCCCGTGCAAGTGTTCAAGATGCAATGTTGTTTTGGGGGAGCTGCTGCAAACAGCATAGGTTTTACCTTCATTTTCCTGAGCACAACGAGCCCCTGAGTGCTGCTCTGTGGACAGAATCCTTGCCAAAGGGGTTTCATGCCTCCAGTTTAGCCCTTTTTCAAAGTTTGGTATAGGGGAAATAAGTTGGATTGAGAAAAGGTCTATTGTTAACTATAGTTAAGTGAACACAAAAAGATTGCAAGGCTCCAAGACTGGTTTTAAGCAGCAAGGAAAAAAGAAGCCATAAACTAGCACTGAATTCAGAACTTTGCTTCCCTGCTGTTCATAAAATGTGCTTAGTTAGGAAACAAAAAAAACCCTCTTCAAATCCTTTAATATATATTGACTTTCTGGTGGTGCAGTTATACGCTACTGAACGCTTTCCTTTCAGTAGTTAATCAAACAGGCTCTAGGCATAGCACTTCGTGGTAAAATATTCTGCCTTGTGAATACTGCAAATAAAAGCAAAGCTAATTAAGCATGTAAATCATGCCCATATAAATTAGTTACTAACACATTCGCTTGGCCACTGGCGCTGATTGCGATGGGAAGGGGGATTTGTATGATCTGTGTGCCTTTGCAGAGAGCCTGCTGCAAGGACCTGCTTGGGAAAGGAAGACACAAGTAAAGTGGTGGGATGATGGTGGTGTATTGCAGTCGGACACAGCCCCGTTGATGAGGAGCTGAAGGTGGCAGCGGATGCTAAAGCATCAGGTTGGGGATGGGGACAAAGATAAACCAGCCACTGTGCTCTGGAAGCAGAGCTAGGGACAAATGGCCTGATGTGAAGAAGAGAGAAAGAGGAATGAAAAACCTTTTGCAAATGAGGAAGCAGCAGGAAAAGTGTTTTGGCATCTGAGCAGGTGTGTG
Source organism: Coracopsis vasa (assembly GCA_026283785.1). Lineage (NCBI taxonomy): Eukaryota > Metazoa > Chordata > Aves > Psittaciformes > Psittacidae > Coracopsis > Coracopsis vasa. Next base: position 30,803 of record JANHGB010010334.1, read on the forward strand.
AAAGCCCAGGTAAAATATAGATAAGGGGTAATGGGTTCAAACTGAAACAGGAGAAGTTCAGGTTAGATACAAGGAAGAGGTTCCTACTGTGAGGGTGGTGAGGCACTGGAATGGGCTGCCCAGAGAAGTGGTGAATTCTCCATCCCTGGCAGTGTTCAAGGCCAGGTTGGACAGAGTCTTGGGTGACATGGTTTAGTGTGAGGTGTCCCTGCCCATGGGAGGGGGGTTGGAACTAGGTGATCTTAATGTCCTTTCCAACCCTAACTATTCTATGATTCTAATTAGATAAATTACAGTTGTCGTACTTATGAAGAATAGCAAACACAGTAATTAAATCATGCATTATGCTTGTAAGTGTAAACACTGAAATTGTTGACAAAAAGGCCAGATATTGGTAGCCATAAGACTTAGGAAAATCCTTTCTTACTTAATGATTCTTCATAGCACTTCTGAAATGCAACATTGCACTTCCTTAACTGCAAGGCAAGAGCAAGTTTAAAAGATAAGGATCTCGGCCAAGGACAAACTTTCATAAAAATGGTAAGGGAATTTCTCAGTACCCTTGAATCTTTCAGACTTACTGATTTTAATTAATCCTTTGTGGCTTAATGAACCATTTTCAGCCAGAATAAACTGGCAGAATCATGGGAAATTGACAGTGAAACATCCTCAAATATTACATTGCCAGTCACTTTAGAAAAAGAAATTATGAAAGAGGAATGTGAATATCTGTTATATGGTGAGCTGGCTCCATCAGAGTCTGGGACTAGGCAGATGACCAGTCTGGTTCCCGCTGTAGAGCGCAGCAGCTCAGGAGGTGTTTTACAGATCTAATATGAGAGGATAGTCTCAGTTCCTTGCCCTAAAGCACAGGAGATTTGAAGAGCTCCTGACTTGTTGATTTCACATATGGGAGAACTACCAGGGTAGCAAGTTTTGCAACCCCTAATTTAAGTTGTTAAAACAAATGAGGAATGAGGAGCACAAATGTAAATCTGTTCCACCCTAGGCAGTTTGGGGATGTTTTTTTCCCCTGCCTCTACTGCCTATTTTATGATGCTTTACCACTCTTGTTTCAAGAAAGTCTTGTAATAGGGTTCAATATCCATGGTAGATGTAAATACAAATTCAGAATAATAACAATAGTTTGTTTAGAAAAATTGTTAGAGCAGCTACGTGAAAAAAAGGAATTTTAATTTAACTAACTTCTTAACCCCTTTGTAATTGTGTTTAATTGTGGTTTTTAATTGTGTTAGTTTAGTTGCATTTAGTTGTGAATTAAAATGATTCTCTTGATGTTTAGCTCAAAACGACAGTTTCAGTGTAAAATCATGTATTCTGTTAACATATTGATTAAATGAAACTTTGATATTTTGCATAGGTTTAGTGTTTCATATAATGACCAGTACTGCTCAGTACGTAGGAAAGATTTCAGTTCTTTTTTGTTTTATCCACTTTATTTTATATATGGTGGCATGTAAGCAACTTTACAAGTATACCGTCCCATTTTTGCTTCCAATTTCTGTACTAGTAGAGAAGCTGAAACAATATTCCTTCTCCCATATGTTAAGTGTTTTCTTTTTTTACTTTTGCTTTCGCAACCAATCCTACTCTTCATTTTCAACAAACCCTTTAAAATTTGGTTGCTTGAAGAGACTGGGAAATTCTATCTATAGCATGTTGTCTCGAATGCAGGCAAATTTCAGTGCTTATTAAATGGAATACAAAGGCAGACTAAGGTCCTGTTGGATTAAACATGTTCTGTTTGCTTTGGTGCTAATTTGGTAGTCCATACAGTTTTATTTTGTGCTGTATTTAATTTTAACTGAGAAACATGGGTTATAAAATGACATTTCTTAAAGACTAAATTCTTCTTTAGGAAGGAAAGAGCACCACCGCCCCCATGGAATTTGGTGTTTGGTTTGGGTTTTTTTAAGTTTAATTTTGGTTTTCTGATCTTTTTTTTAGAAGGTATGATACTGAAGTTCAGCTGCAGTAGGTTTCAACCAGATTAAACCCAATATGGTTAGTCAAATTTGTTGCTTTTTCAACAATCTGAAGACAATACAGGGTTGAGAGTAGAACTTGCTTAATTTCAAAGTTCATTATGACCATTTCATATGATTCTAATCACTATCAAGAACCCCAACCGTAATAGAGAAACTGTTATCTCATGGCTGATTTTTGTCTTGGAGTTCTGCATTAATTTCCAAACTGTTCAAAATGTTGTTAGTAAATATAAATAAAAATGTTCCTACAGCATTCAAAAATGTGTACCCGTGCCATTTTGTTTATGTTTAAAACACTGTAATTTGAAAAATTTCACATCTTTGATTCCTGTGAAATACGTCTGGTTGATTTTGGAGTCTGATTTGTAGAACTCTCTGCAAAGATTCACAGGAATGATGAAGATATGAAAGATTACTGAAAAGTGTATCCTGGTACATTGTAATATGTATAGTAAGAACTTTTCAGATATATAAAATTTGTCTTGACTGGAGACAAATGAAGAAAGATTGTGCTCTGCTTTGTTTTCTTTTAAATTAATTGTGATTTTTGTTATAAATGCTCTGATCATAAGCCGAAGCCTCATTATACTATTTATGAATCTGGAGATAAATAACAGCATGCAAGCTCGTTTCACAAGGAACTCAATTCTAGGTTAATTCTACCTAACAGGAGCTCTAATTTGGTCTAGTCAGTAAGGGACGTTAATAAATGGTTTGGCATATATGTGTGAACTTTTCCTACCAGGTAAGTATCTGTACTCATTTCTGTCAGGTATAAAGGGCATTTAAAGAGCATGGTAACTATATGTCAAACATATCTGCATAGTTTCTGAATAGTGAATTGTATTAAATTAAATTTCTGGTGTTGCTATGACCCTGACATTTTCAGGCAATTTAAGTATTACAGATTGTCAGCATATTAATGTATTTTTGTAAATGGGAGGAAACCCAGCTACATGTGAAGTCTACATTTTAATACTCTGCTAATCACAAATGAGTATTTGTTCTTAAAAATAGCAAAATAAAAGCTACTTACTTTTGATTATTAATAAATAGTCCTTACTCCTAAATATAAGAAGACATCACGGTTTTTTATAGATAGCATAGCAGTTCAAACTTCAACAAGTAATTGTTTGACCAGAGTTTTTATGGTGTGGCAATAATTATAAAACAAAGTGGTTTAGTATTACATTAGAGGAATGCATTGCATTCAAAATATTCACATATCAATGTAAGAGAAATTACTAGGAACTCAATCAGTATGTTCGGTTTGAGGAAAGGAAACCATGTTGTTAAAATATTCACTGATAATAGTGCTCGGGGAAATACAAAGGTAGGTTTTTTTATTCCCAAACCAAGCAATTAATTTGCTTTTCAGTGTGCAAAATGGATCATAGGTTGCCATAGTGAATTTTTCCTATACCACCTGACATTCAGATTCTTGAAAGAACATAGCTAGACACGATAGCTCTTGTAGATATTAACACTGTGTTGTATCTGGCCTTTGCATTTATTAGTTCTTTTTATTTTCTATTTATTTGTTTGTTTGTTTTTACAATCCCAAGAATGAGAACTTGGCTTTTCTTGGAAAACACACATGGTGTGACTGGAACAATCATAATTAAGATTTAGCAGAACTTCATTGGTGGTAAGGGAGAGAAGAAGCAGCAGAGCACTAACAATATTAAAACATGTTTAATTTTTCAATTTTTTAAGCAATGTTGTGGGTCCCATGTCATTTCCAACTCAGAATCTTTAACTTTCTGTCTGTACTCATATTAAATTTGCACTAAATCCTGAATTTTGTTAATTTGAAAATTGTTTTCTTTACTATTCATACAAGGCAGGGGGGAAAAAAAAGAAAAAAAAGAAGAAAAGAATAACAAGTTTCTCTTATAAAAAGGTAATGCAAAACCTAGTAGGACACACATTTTAAAAGATTATCTGGTGTCATTTGTCTTGATAATGGCAGCAAAAGCAGACTGCTGAGTATAAGACCTGGCAGTCCATCATACTTATTTCTTTGCCAAAATGACAGTCAAAAAAGGAAGAGAGACTGCCTTCTGTTGTCTGTAATCAATATCAATAGTCCACTCTCATGGTATATCAAGTAGCGTTGTTCTCTCAACATCTGAAGTGTATCTTTAAAAAGAGGCGTGTTCATATTCGATCTTTGAGTGAGAGTTTTATTTCTTTCTAAGCTCCAGGAAGCCTGAGTGCAATCCTCTAAAACATGTTTACTGCACAGAGATGAGATCTTACCCATTCCAGCGCTTGAACTTTTCTGACTTTAAATGCCACCTTAAACAGTTACATAACTTTCCACATTGTTGCATTGTAGGAACATATTGCATTGTAGTAACATAGTAACGTGTTTCTAAGTCTTAACTGCCCTTAAGCTTTTGCTGCTAAAGGAATAAACAATGAACTGTTAGTGAACTTCTTTGATCCCTCCCATAGCTTGGAAGGCCAGTTCATTTTATTTATTGTATAGCATGGCAAGGTGTGTTATCTTACAGAGTGGCTGAACAGTGCAAAGCAATGCACCTTGCTTCAGCTCTGTTGTGTTTGTGCAGTGTATCTCTCTGCTGGGAGGGAGAGATTTCTCCAAGAGAGCTGGCAGCAGCTTTTGGCGGACCCAGGCAGAAAGCCTTTGGGAGAAAAGAGACTGGGTCAGTCATGAGAGGAACAGGGTGCTTTCTTAAAGCTTGGAAGTGACTCTCAGCCACCTTGTAGAAGTGAGAGCAAAAAGGAAATTTTCCTTGTGACACAGAAGCAGCTGTATGCACCTAGAATGCCAAATGCTTCTTACATCGAAGTCACTGAGCTTTTTAAAAAGCAAGACTTGAGGAAAGTGCCCTCTCTGCAAAGGTAGACAAGGGAGGTGAGAAATATATCTACATCACCCAGCACATCAGAAATCTATTAAATGGTTGCCATGTTCTAATTAGGGTTTTGTATTATAGTAAACATAGTTTTAAAATATTTCAGTCTCTCAGAATCTCTTTTTCCTTTAAAGAAAATGGAAGGTGGTTTTACTTCAAGGCGCTGGACAGAGCATGAAGCCATCACAATGTGAAATGTGCTTTACTGGCTGGTAAGGAAGAAGGTGAATATACAGGCTAGAGGCTAGCATTCTTTTTGTGACACTTAATGATGAGAAAAGAGATAAGGGAAACCATTCTGGAAAAATATCTTCCATTAATTCGATCAATTTTTGACCCCATTTGGACTTGTACCATCCACAACATCCTATGGAACAGTTCCGCAGCTTAATTTTGAGGAGTATGAAAAGTACACCCTTTATCTTGCTTTGATCTTCACATTTATTTATATAATTTCATGTCCATTTGATCTCCTATAGTGAGAAACTGTGAAAACACTTTATTTGTCGGCACACCACTTTGTTCTAACTCTCCTTGAGGATGGATTTCCCTGAGTAAAGATTCCTAGTCTATATAGTCACTGTCTGTTCAGAAACCCTCATATGTGTCGTCATCCTTACATACCTTATAGGTTTTGCATGGCATGAAGTCAGCGTCTCAAAATTTTTTTTTTGCTATCCTGAGTAACACGGGAAACATTGAGCCACTTGTCAATATGCTGAAGAACACAGACTCTCATATAGATTGCTGAGGGAATTTCTGGGGGCTCTCCATATTGAGAAAGCTCACTATTTATAACCAATGTTTATGCTTCTATTTTATGCATTCTCTTAATATGTTGAAGGCTTTTGTTGTTACCCCAGGATGACCAAGTTACTTTAGAATCTTTTAGCATAGAAACTTGTTAAAAGCGTTTTGGAAATCAAACGCTATGTGCCAAGGCATCCTTTTTACGTATTCAGTGTTCCTCCTGTGAGTTTTCAGAAACCATTTCAGCTGTTCCCCAGTACATTATGTTCATCTATGTATCTGTTAATTCTGTTTTTTATTGCAGCTCTTAATGGTTTGTCTGAAATGGAACTGGGACTTACTAATGCTGGTTTGAGGTGTGCCTTTGCATTCCCTAGTCTTCTTCACCTTTCCCAAATCATGAAAAAAAAAAAAACAACCAAACAAAAAAACCCAAAAGAAACAAAAAGTCCCAAAACAAACAAAAAACAAACCCCAAAAATCTCCACATCTACTATTCCTGATGTTTGGATGCCATTTTAGGTGATGACCGCAGTAATTTCCCTTAAGACTTCTGGCAAATATTATTTGGTCTTTCTCTCTATAGATACTGTTAACGTTGTTAATTAATTTTAAAACATTTTTACAGTAATAATTCAATTGAGACAGATCTCTGATGTATCCCTACTAAAAAGAGGTTCTGGCATGGGAAACTCCCAGAGCTCTTCTATGTTAAATTTTAATTTGGTGAGTTTATTTACTTTTCCTGCTACAGCCTTATCTCTTTGAACACTCTTTTAGTCTTTGATGGTCTATTAGCCCTACAGCCTTTCTGGCAGGCTTACTGCTTCTATTATGTTTTAAAAAGCATTTAATGCTTGCCATTATGCTTTTAGCAAATTGTTCCTCAAGACCTTTTACTTTTTTTTCTGCTTGCATTTAAACTTGACACTGCAGTGTTAAGGACCAAGCCAAGACTTGCTTCTCTTCCTATGGGCTTATGACCAGCATCCCTTTAGGTGCCTAAGGTCATACCTTCTTCCACTTATGTTGTCTTTTCTTCCTGAGTAATCTCCCAAGGCCTCATTCAACTGTTTCAATGATTTTAATCTTCATGGACAGTTCTAGCAGTATTTTTGTATTATTTTGGCACAAAGTTTATTATATAAAGTATTGAGTCTTATGTGGCCCCAAAGACAGGGACACATGACCTGGTGTGACCAGGAACTTGTCCAGTGGTCTAGTCCATAAAGACTCAGGTGCATCATTTTGGGTGGTTTGTTTATATGGTATATATAATGTATATATGTTATATAATGTATATATAATGGGTGTATATATATGCATATATGTTATGTATATATGTATGTATATATGTATGTATATATGTTATGTGTATATATATAAAATATAATGTATATATGTTATATATAATTATAATGCCTGCCAACATATTGTGTAAGTGTGATTTGTTTAGATGGTGAGATATGCATAACAATTCATTCTCTGGCTTTTTTCAGTGCCCCTACAGTGATTCCCTTTTTTAGTAGCTCCTTAGGCATCTTTGACACATGATTAATGGTACAAGACATCTTTTGAGCAGTGAAGTAGTAAACTTAAAAGTAGACTTTTCAAAGCTTCCTTGTTTACCACTCTCCATGACCTGTGATCATCTATAAAAAATAAATACCTAATTAAATCCACTTTTCGCTGGTGTCTCACTATACGTGTTGAGCTGTCTGCATGTGGAAAACTCCATGAGTTCATTTTTAAGTCAGTACTGCTTATCTTGCTGTAGCTTCTTTTCACATATAATTTTTTTTTTTTTTAGCAGGGTTTCATTAAATTAAAAATGGAGATTGGGAGGAGTCTTCAGGAGTAGGGTTAAATCATGTTACAAAACTTTTGCAAAAATTAGTTATTTTAAAAACTCATCACAATGACAACAAGCAAAAGAATTGTGTGCTTTTTCTCCTTTGTAGATACCTGGACCTGTCTACAATTTCACTGGCTGTATGCAAGTTATAGAAATTAATGATGTGGGACCTTTCAACTTCTCTAGTGCTGTGGGAAGAAATAATGTTGACAATTGCAGGTAAGCCACCTTCTGGGCCCTTTAAAATCAGAAGAAACTGTGTTGATTTTGCTTTCTTCCCTAAATAAGATGACTATTTTAGGTAATTTCAACAGTTTACCTGTAAATACTGTAAATGTAACCATTTCAGACAAAAAAAAAATATTATATGGAGAGATATTGTTCTTTCTTTTATGCTTCTGAAGCATATTCTTTATGGAAGATGCTTTTTGCAGAATAGTTCAATTAAGCTTGACACCTTGTTTAGAGTGTTTTCACACACTGAATGCTAAAGCATTATCTTGCTGTACTAAGCAAGATAATCTGCAAGAAAATACAGGAGTGGGAATTGGGGTGATGTTCTGAAGTTTCTACTTATGGTTTTGGGATTTCCATTAATCTTTTACCAAATACTAACGACTTGGTGCTACACTTATATATATGAGATTGTGAAAAATGCTGGAAAGTATTGTTTCTGAATACATAAAAAAACCACTGCGTTTTATTTTTGTATATTCACATTGCTGTTGGTCATTAATTGATTGAAATAAAAGGCTAAACAGAGGTTATGGTGCAGATTAGGATTCTATTCTCTTTTATGAAAGATTTAAATACGGGAAAGTGGAAAACGAAAGTAGACGTGAGTTGCATCTGTAGATCATGAAGTCTTTCAAAACAGAGTATGGTTTTAATCATAGGACATATATGTCCAATATCCCTGGAGAATTTCATATAATCCTTTTTACATATGGCTTTAAATTTTTCCTCTAAAATTTACAGAATATTTTAATTAATGTTCATGCGCTTGTTTAACCAGTATGTTAGAAAGCTAGTGGTAACCGACTAGATTATTAATTAAAAATCCATGAGATATGAAATCTGCTTCCACTTCTGCCACTAACCCCTTCATGAATTTGCACACATCACACTCAAAGGTACAAAAGGAGGGTAAACATCAAACCCATTATATAATAAACCACCTGACTCAATTCCTAGACATCTAAGCTTTTGCATGTAAAACTTACTCTGAACATAAAGTTCAGCTTGTTACACCTACACAGACCTGCCACCACGATTTTTATTTAGAACAGCAGTTCAGTGTCATGTCCTTGTCCAAACTTGACTAAGAAACAAATCTTTACACCATTTGAGTTCCCCAAGGCATTTTGTTTGGAAGATGTTCTCTGAGTGCATTTAACAAACTGTTGTGGGTGTAAATCCTGCACAAAATACAGAACTCTGGCCTCTGTTGTGACAAATCCCAGCTAAGAAAGAAGCAATTGCTCCACTCCTGAATTTCTGCACAGAGATTTTCCCTAGTGAGAACTGTGGTGTCCTCAAAAACAGGAGAATATACACTTGTCTGTGGAACTATGCCTCTTTGCAGAACAGAAATTCATGGAGATGAAGGCAAGTGAGGAAGCTGCTTCATGCATTTAATTCAGGTATTAACTTACGGGGAAAATAATCTTCACTTCAAGAACTATTTATATATTAGTAATTAAATAACCATTGAAAAAAAAGCCCCCTAAACCATCTCAGATGTCTTTTCTGGTTAGGATAGGAAATTGTTCTAGACTTTGTACAGGTATTAGAGCTTTGGTGTCCCAAACCCTAAACAAGCTTATAGATTTATAGAACGGTTGGGGTTGGAAGGGACCTTAAAGATCACTTAGCTCCAACCCCCTGCCATGGGCAAGGACACCTTCCACTAGATCAGGTTGCTCAAAGCCCTGTCTAACCTGGCCTTGAGCACTGCCAGCGATGGAGAAGCCACAACTTGTCTGGGAAACCTGTTACAGTGTCTCACCATCCTCATGGCGAGGGATTCCTAGTATCTAATCTAAGTCTACCCTCCTTCAGTTTAAAGCCATTCCCCCTTGTACTATCACTAAAGCACTTTTTTTTTCTTTCTAACTATTAGATAAAAGAGAGATAACTTAAAAACCAGGACTCTTATTATCTTTTGTGCTTTCTTTCATTTGCCAAAAAGAATACTTTCTCTGAGATAGGTGTCTACATCCTTGGGCTTTTTGACATTCTTTTTTCATTTTTTCCTATTGAGTAATTTATATAACCATTCAGTTAAGAACCAGTAGCCTTCAAGAAACAAGACCAATGAAGTCTTCTTTTTCCAGTCTGTGTACATAACATATAGAGGAATATAGACAGGAAGAAGATGGCTTATAAGAAAATTTGGATTTGTTTCTTTTTTAATTTCTTTAATATAGAATGCTATATTACCTGTTCTAATCTATAGAATTATATGCCAAAATTATTGCATTTTGTATTGCTTCTGATATTTCCCTTCATACTTAGTCAATTAGCATAGAAATATGGCTTTTACAGTATGATACAGACATTAAATTTTGCTTTATTTAAATCAGAACTCGGTGATTACAGTCTAGGGCTGTTTCTTGCAAATACTCACGGTGTATATGTAACAGATTAGGTAATTGAATTAACATGGTAAGTTTGTACAGATGAAATGTCGAAATAGTCTTGTACTTAAAGGAATGCTGGAAGGATGCTGGGCCTTCTCAATCCTCTATTCTGGACAATATGCTCATTTTACCACCCTGTTTATCTCAGAATGCTACAGATGAGCCTAACAGTGTCCAGCCCCATGCAGTCAACACAGAGCTGGCTCCATCCTGCTCCAAATCACAACTATTTCTGTCTGTGAAAAGCTGGGAAACAGAAGTAAAATTAGACTGAATTTCCCTCAGTGGTATGGCTGTCCCATAGGAGTGGGCCTCAGAGAAGTGTGGCAAGTGTTCTCATTACTCATTTCCTTCCTTGTGACACAAGAATCTCATATCTGCCCACACATGGCAGCTTACGTTATCCTTTGCTTTTCACTTTAGGTATAACCCACATGCATCCTGACCATCATCAGTCCTTAGATATAAATTCTGCTTCTCAGGAAGCATATAGGAATCCCAGCAGCCATTCTTTTTATTCAAGACAGGCTTGTTGAGAAAAGACATTTGTATTGAGAAGGAAGGAGAAGGAAGGAGAAATTGATTGAAGAAAGTTTCTTAAATACAGCAGTAATAGATTATATATGTTGCAAATGTAAGTGAATACTAGAAAGCCTGGTGTACTTATATTGTATTTTCAGACTTCATATGGTTCTGTTGATGCAATATTGCTACAGTTGGAGCTGCCTGTCAGTAGAAGAGTGCTCTACAATGTGGCATTCAAAGCCATCCAATTTCTTTCTGTAAAAACCTTCCTGTATTTATCATTCAGTGACACTATGCATTTCTGTTCTTGCTGTCATAATTTTTCTTTAATTGACTTTCTACCTATCATCACCAGCTTGTAGACTTCTAATCCTTTTGAATGCCCCTGCTTTTGCATATTTAGCCATACTCTAGTGGCATTCATTTACCCTGCTAGGGGATTTACTTCCTGGTTTCTCGGCAGCATGGATTTCTTCATTATTTTGGTGTAGGAGGTCAGCCACAGGGAGACATGCAGAAACTTCTTAAAGAGTATGTGCTTGTGAGTAAATTTTAAGGTTATGAATTTTTAATAGGTTTGAAATTTACTCAAATGTGTTCTGCCATTTTTTTAACTGGATCTATTTGAATTTTAAAATACCTAATGATGAGCTAATATGTGCAAAGATTATAGAGAGCTGTCAAAACCAAATTTTTAAAACAGTTAATTAACCTTTCGAAAACTATTGTCATCGTTACTTCAGAACAAGTCAGTACCTTTCATAGGTATATACTTCATGTTGCTTATCTCAGATATTAATACAGTATAATTTACTGTTTAAAAATCTTTGAGAATTACAAAATGTAAAAAAATGAAGCCATAACATTAATTTCACTGTCATACATATCTGACTATATGCTTAAAATACCTTAAATATGTAGGACAAGAGTGGTCTTTGTTCCTTCAGAATCTTGTACTGCAAATGTCATACACTGCAAAGGGGGGAGAATTATTTGGTAGAACTAAATGGAAGATGGGAGCAACATGAAAATTGCCTTTCATGGTGTTTTGGAAGCAGATGTTAAACTTCGCTTAAATTCAGGAGGATAATTGATGAACGTAGCACCAGGCAATTGGATAAGATCAAAGACCTTAAAACTTGCAATAATCCCGATCCTTCTGAAATGTATAGGATGTCTGCATGCTCAGAAGCACTCTTTCAGGTATGAGGCTTTAACTCAGCTAATCTGTAAAGTCATAGCCCAAATCCTTCTGCTAATCCCATGCATCGCTGTTTAAGCCTGAAGTTCATAGATATGCAATAACATATAATACCACAGGGAGGAGAGAACTGCTAGGAGGGATGTATTATACTGAGGGCTCATCAAAGCTTCCTGGCACAAGATGTAACCAAGGTGGAATAGGAAAAGGCAGAATAATGGTATGGGCAGGAGAATGAATTTAAGCTTGGCTCTGTGAGAGCAGATTTGCAGCTATAAAAGTCCTCTGAGCTATGAAGCTATTGCTTTCAGGAAAGGTTATAAGAGAACCATATCAATTAGTAAAGGTCAGCCTGCAATAGGTGGTTTTCTACAGTTATACTAGGCTATGTATTTATGTAAATCTTGTCAGTTTATTTTAAGATTCTGTTTAAACTATTCCTGTCCCAGAGCTATGAACATATGGGCAATTTTGAAAGAGATTATATAATGACCAACAGTAGTAGAAGAGACAATTGGAAATAATGGATCTCTGATGAGATCTGTTAAAAAAATGATTTTTTTTTTCTTCTCCTAAAGCAAGTAAGATACTCTTGATGTGTCAATGCAACGTAAAGCTCCTGTAAGTGTTTCAGAGAATGTTACTGGAATAGATTTGTAGGACGAATGAGTATTACTTTCAGGTAGAGTTCAGGTAGGTGACAGATACAAATGAAGCTTTGAATCCCAGTATTAAAAGCTGGTATCTGCTGCAGCTCACTTTTGGTTTAGTCTCTGGGAGTTAGGACTGCTATATATTGCTGTAAGAGTATGTACTAAATTCAAAGGTTCCAAACACACACACCCGTACATAAAATATATACATATACATATGTTTATGCATGTTTTTGTATCAATCCAAGCCATGATTTATTCCTTTTTGAAAACATTCCTAACTAGGAAACAGAAAAATACTGTTTGCTGTTTTTCTAAGAGGAGTTTTACTGATGAATGCAAATGTACAAGGCTGATTTACACTCACAGATAGGAGATAATAAGCTCAGTTCTTCATTACTGCCCATTGAACAGATTTTTGGTTAATATTTTAAAGATTTTATTTTGCTGTTAATTTATCTTAAGATGTTTTTTCGAGGCTGACACTGAGCTTCATTTCAGCAAAGACTGATTGCCATTTGCATTTAGGGAAAAGGCTCTTTAATGTGCATTACCCAAGCTCCATTCGATCAAGAGGACTGATAGGTTTCCTAATGCATGGCAATTTTCTCAGGAGCTGTTCAATACAATTTCAGTAAGCCCTCAGTTCCACTTTCCCCTCACTTATCCACTTCCCAACAAGCTCTAAATCCCTTTCCTTATGTGTGAGTACTCCCCTTTCCATTGTGTAGTTTTCTGTGGTCTTTTTACAAACATCCTAACAGACCACAAACACCTTTGTGAAGTTCAGTCTCCTGTGCAATTTCTCAGCATGTCTCTTCCTTGATGGAACTTCCTGCTTTTTCAGAGTATTGTAAAACATCACAACTCAGAGCATCTGACACCATGCACCTGAAGTGTTTGATTTCTGTCTTTGAAATTAACTGCATACTTTGAAAAGGGAAAAGTTGGGTCTGCTGAACAGTTAGTTTTCAGCTGGTCATGAAAGTCAGTTACCATTCCACACCTAGAAAAGGAAAAGTGCCTGTGGTGGTACATACTGTCTGTTAGACTTCATTGTAAGAATCCATACAAGACTCAAGTAAGGTCAAAGGATTCTGTTGTGTGAATGCACCTGAGCTGAAAAACTTATATTGAATCAAATGTACAAGCTGGCTCAAACCTGAAAGGAAAATCATCACGTTCCAAATTTTAGCTGTTCTGTCTACTTACATCTTAGTTTATAAATAAATGCAAGATCCTATGAGAAGCACTGAGCTTCTGTTATATGTGAGAGAGAAAAATCTTAAGACTTTATCTTCTTACACATCAGCATAAGTAGTCATGTTCATATTTTTTCATCACAATTTGGAGTTATGTGCTTAATTCTTAAGCAGAAAAAAAAAATTATATATATATAGTGCTCTTCCACACTGCAGAAGAAAATGATTAAACGAACAGAACTGACACCACTCAATTTTAATTAACAGGTTTTCTGTGCATTCCATGGTTAACATAGAAATTGGACTAAATGTTTCTGAAGTACAGAACTGAAGATAAGAAATATCATCCATTTGTATTCATCACATATGATGCATGATATTATGTTAACAACAATTCTGTGCAATTTTAGCAGAATGATAACAAACATTTTTTTTCTTCTTTCTACATTTATCTTTTTACTTATTTCTCTCTCATCTATTGCTTTTGCTGTCAAATAGCCCTTTCTGTGTTTCTAATTGCCCCTTCCTCCTTTCCCAGTGCCTGAGTTGCTTGTATACTCTTTCATTCTCTTTGCTTGTATATTCTTTTATTCTCTTTGCTTGATTTGCTCTTTTTGATTTCCCTTATCTTTTACAACAGTTCTTTGCATGTTTTCTTTTCATTTGTGAGTTTTATTGTCTTGTGCAACTTCCTTTCTGCTCCATATGTGTGCATGAATTCTGTGTATTTTTTCTGTTACCTTTTCTTCCCTCCTTCCTTCCTTCCTTCCTTGGCTTTCCTGTTCAGATAATGACGTTTCAGTGACATTGACTTCAATGTTGAAAAGAAAAACAAAAAGAAAGAAGTAACTGATCTAATCTTTCATATTCTTATAAATCCTCAAAATCACTGTAAATTGTGATGGATATTAGCCAAATCCATGTGTCAAATATATGCAGGTGAGATAATGGTTATTTGTAAATACTACATTTCTCTCCTTGTTCCTGGAAAAGGTTGCCTTTCATCAGCATACTGCAAAACTAGCACCAATCTTCCTTGGGGCAACTCTCTATTTCTACAAGATTAATAACAGGTTTTGCTGATTTTTATCTTGACCTTACTTACCCTACTGTAACTTTAGGTGTGTGCATTATACCAACAGTGGATTGTTTCTTAGTTATTTCAACAGAATTTGGTGACAGTCACTGTCTGTGTGTTCGTAATGAGCAATTGTAATGAGATCTTGTTTTCTTCTGGAATTGCCAGGTCCCTGCATGGAAGCTAATAAGTCTTAAAGGGATACCATGCATTTCTTTTCTTCTGTTTTTATCAAGGAACCGTTTGCAAGTATCTATATCAGTGTATGCATGCCAATGCATAAGTCTGAGGTAGTGTGTTATTGAAAATAAATATCTCAGTTAAATATTTTGGAAAGCACTCTGACGCAAGTAACACAGAAAGGAAATTTTCTTATGAGTAGGATTTGTAGGATTTTTAATGAAATTATCTTCTTACTACTGTTCATATGTACTTCATTATTTTATAACGTATTTGTTTCACATGCTAAAGAAAAGGCTCCAGTGCTGGAGAAATGTTAATTTGTGATCGTTTCCCAACTTTATATATATATTTTAGTGAAGTTATATAATATTGAACATCTCCAAGTACTGGTGATTCTTGCTCTATATGATTAGTAAATTTATTAATGAAATTTATAAAGCTTCTCTTACCCAAAATACTTAACCCTTGCGTATGAATTGACCCCTTTATACATCAGTAAAATTCTAAGCTTTAATCAGAACACTCGCAGAATAGAACTGAATTTGTTAAATAAATGCCTTAGGAAGGAGAAATATATGTTAAAGACTTCTGTTATACAACAAAAAATGTCTGCTTTGACCTCTTTACCTTGGTAGATTCAAAGCCCACAGACATCTGTGATTAGTGTAAAAAGTCACTGTATCTGTCCACAGCACATTCTTAAAATGTGGAAATGAGAGAGATGGCCCATCAGGTTGATCAGTTCAGTAGATCATCACAAGTTCTCATATAGGAAGCAGATGAGAGTTAAGGGTGTGACATTGCTCAGTGGACCAGCATGATGGTTCAGAAATTATGGGGGGCATTACAGTCTAGCTGACAACACAGTGAATTCTCTGTACTTGGAGCTTCTTCAGTGTTAAGTGTGATCAGAATTAGAAGGCTGCCAAGATAACTTCTGAAGCCTTTTTGCAGTCTTTCAGCCTTTCTTACCTGTGGATTATATGGTAATCAGATGGGTGGAGAGATACAAGATATCTGCTGTGTATTTTTAGCTCCAGCAAATGTGAAGGACTCCTTTTTTGCTTTACATCAAAGATCACAGTTCCAGGAACACTATAGATTGCCACAACATTTTGGATTGCTCTAGGTTATCAAAGGTGTTCATTATCTTCTACCAAATTGCTTTCAGTATTTATACTTTCCTAGAAACTCTGTCATCCAAACAACAACTGTGCTTGAACATGATTGGTTTTTAAAACATAAAAAAGTATATATCAAGAAAATACATTCTTAAGATTTATGTGAAAGACTCATTTTCATGAATGAATGTAACTTCTTTTATTTCAGCATAGCTTCCCCTAAAAACCAAGTAATATCATAAACATAAAAATAGAAGGGCTTTGTTAGAATTAAAAAAAAAACAAAAAAGGATTGGATTGAGAACATCCCAACTTTCCTACAAAACTGGAGCAGATTCACAAGATAAAAACTAAATTTAAAGCCCTTCTTCAATGTTCTTAAAACTTCACTACATGTATTTTTTACAACATTAATAACATCATATGTCATAGCCATTGTAATACTCTTTGGAAACTTTATCTTAATTCTTAAGAGAAATTATCTTAGTGACACAAGACATCAAGTGCTATAGTTCAGTAGCTTCCTGAAATAATGACTTGGGCTTCTAGCCAGACAGGTATATGAGTATTACAACCCTCTTCTTCTACTCTCTTAGAATAGAAAAAAGTAATCTCAGTTTTGTTCTGCCCATCTAAAGCCTGCAGATGGGTACATGGATGGCTTGGCAGAATTCTGCTTTAGGAATATTTCCCTAAATATCTAGTCTTAAATTTGTTATGAGCAGTGGTTCAGAAAAAGTAAACTATAAAGCAGGAGGAATTGTCTAAAATCAATTGAATAATAAAAGAAATTATATTGCATGCTTTCCATATTGGACTGCAGTGATGCTTAGCTTTAGTGCTAACATTTCATGTCATTCCAATTACAGAAACCTAGAAATAGAAAAAAAACCCCTTTTGTTATATACTCACGAATAATTAAACCTTCTTTAGAGAAGGTTTCCATGACTTCCATGCTATGTTCAGGGAGTGCCTTTCAAAGAAGATGCAGTTGCTTGTATTATTATAACCAGACTGTATTATGAAGAGAAGCATATTAGAATAAGTAAGAATGAGTAATACTGAAAGGAATAATTTGCCTAATGGAAGCTTGAATCAGTATAATACTTTGACTTTTGTCATATTTGAGATTTAGTTTTGAATTTGATACAGAAGTGATAAGAATTGCCTTCAACTGCTAACAGCCAGAATGTCAAGAGGGAAGCTTGGATGTTCAGTTTATTCTGTCTAGCAACTCTCTGTTGGCACTCATTCTGTGTCCTCCACTGTGCCAGTGAAGACCACAGGACTTCACAACTTATAAAATATTTGTGGGTTTGTAAAAATCTTATTTAACAAAGCTAAAACTGGATCAATCAACAAGATTATATAGAAATAAGAGTAAATTCTTAAAAAAAAGTCTCAAACTTTTTTCTACAATCAATAAGATAGTTTGAGCTTCTTTTTGGCAGAGCAGTTTTAATAAAAACTGTTTCAGATCTAAAATATTAAAGAATCCAACTTTAAAACTGGATGGGTTTGTGAGTTGGTTTTTGTTTTTTTTTAAGTAAGTCTCTTATATTATTGATATCCAAAAGATATCCATTGTGGAGATATATATTGTAAAACTATAAATCAAAATTTGTCATATTAATAAGCATTAACTTCATAAGATGCATTGACAATAAAATAAAGTTCCTCTAAAATTGCTCTAACGTTTCAGGTTTAATTATTACGAGAAAAGGAAAGCCTGAAAAAAGGAAATATGTAGTAGTGGTTTTGAAATTAGTTTTGTACAAAAATTCATATTAGAAGTTCGGCTTTCAAAAAGTTAAACCCCAAAAGAAGAACAATGTCCTGAAGAGTTTCTGGAGCAAAATGATAAATATGATTTCTGTGTGTCTGAACAAGCAAGTAGGAAGACAATTTCATTTCTGTGTACACTATTGATTGTGATAGTGTTTGTGCTGTATTTCATTATGTACTGGTGTGCACTGGAGCAGTACCTAAAAAGTACAAAAGATGAAAAGTATAATTTAAAAATCCTCAAAGAAATTGGGGGTATTTTTTAGAAAAGGTGTACAGAAAGAGACTTTGTTATTCAGTCACTCTGTTTTCTTCCTAAAATATGACTGAGGTGGTTATAGTGTATATGAAGATAGAACATATGTTTAATGAGGAGAAACTGGACAGAGAAGAGGTTTCTTTAGCTTATCAGGAACAAGCATGTTAGATCCAGTGACTGAAAGCTGTAACCACAACATCTGAATTGATAATAAGCCAAAAAAACCTTAACAGTAATGATGATTATAATTGATACAAACTACCAATTGAAGTGGTGGCTTCTTCATGTGTTCCTGCATTAAAATTAGATTGCATGTCTTTCTAGAAAGGATTCTCTAAACAGCCAACCTTATTGGGCTAAGTACATTTGTAACAGGAGGCAATATGAACAAGAGACAAAACTGATGCGTGTCTACTGCATGTTGCTGACTAATAACTTGCAATACATTCTTATCAGGAAATCTCTACATCTTAGATGATATCATACTTAGATCCTAAAATAGGAAAATTAAATAAACTGATAAAATGCATAATTATTTATTAAAATACATAATTATTTCTTACTGTAATATGTTCTTGCCTAAATGAGTCTGTAAATCAAATAGTAACAGTATTGGCTGATCAATACATAAAAATGTTATTATCAGCAGTCAATAAATGGGCTTCTCCCGGGAGCTGTAAAGCAAAATTTTATTTTCTACAGGGAATGTGGATTTTTTTTTTTGTTTAAGGCTGTAATATTAAGTAATGCAATACTAGATTATCCTTCAAAGGTCCTTGGTTATAAAGTTAAGAAAACAGTCTTAACCTTACAATTTCTTGATTGCAGCTGAAAAATAAATATATTTACTAGTAAAAGAAACATTAATTCCCCTCTAAAATTCATATGGATATTTTACAATTACATAATTTCTCAAAACCTAAATTGACTATAAATTGTTTATGTGTTTTTTCTGTACCTGTAACCTACAGGACTGTTTAATCATATCCTGTCTGAATCTTGTTCTGCAGTACTGTAGGTATACAGTGCATCAGTGCCCCCTGCAGACTTGAGATACTAGTATAACATTTAAAAAAATATGCTATTGATCTTTGTTGAAGTAACTATTCAGAAAAAGAACAGCTTTGCATCCTGTTGTAACATTTCTTTTTTTAATCCTTCCTTCTTTAAAAGTGAAATCACAGCTTTTGGGTAAAGAGAAAATGCTTCAGAAATTTAACCTAAAAATTAAGGCACATTTTGATATATGTGTGATAATAAAAAAAAATACTTTCTGTTTTTCATAAAAAAAACCCAGCATATGAAAAGTAGAAACCAGAAGCATAAGCAATTCAGAATATATGCTTAAACTTTAAAATGAAAAGTTACAAAAAAAAAAAAAAAGTTGCAAAAAGAATTTGATCTTCCGAGAGACAAATTCTGTAATATGTAGGATGTTCAGAGTGTACAAAAATTACTGCTTTATGTGCAAAACTGCTGTAGGTATTCCTATATATTTTTGGCAATTCACTCAAAATCACACATAAAATATAAAGATAACTTTGGGGTTTGTGTCCACCCCTTCAGCTCCTGCTCACGTCTTCTCAAATGATTATTAAATTTCTAGAATAACATTAGTTATGGGTTTATGGATTTCTTTTGAAGCTCTGAAGTTTAAAGGAAGCTGTGCTTGGTCATAACAATAGTAGAAATCTTAAGTAATTCACGTATGTATGGGGAAAAGGAAGAGTGTCAGCTTATAAAATCCTAAGGTGTTAAAATTGCAAGCAGTATCAAAAATAGGACATGAACACAAATGACTTGAACTTCAAAAAAACACCTGTCTCTATGCAGTAAGCTTACTGACATATACATGCTTCAGACCAGCTTTCTGAAACCAGATTTTCCCATTTTTCCTTTCTCCACACACTCTAAAATTAAGGGAGAGATAGGAGAAGATGCTGCACTGCTAGTTACTCATACAAGGTCCTAGATGACACAAAGTGTGAGTTAGCATTTCTTAACTGTCAAAAGAATTCCTTATAAAAATAGCAAGATATAATATTAAGGTTTTTATATCTGTAAGAAGCAAGGCTGAAGGCCAAATGATATTGCTCATACATTAATTTCTTAGAACTAACTGCTATCATATTTCATTGATGTTATAAATTTAAGTAAGTGTTGTATGAAAATGAAGGGAAGTGATTAGATCTCTTCAGTTTCTGGGCACTATAAACACACATATAACATCAATAACTGGCTTCCAGCATTTACTAGCTTTAAAATCCATTTCATAAACCAGAAGATATAAAATATTCTCAAATGAGAGTTAGCTTGTTCAGTTCTATCTCTAGTCAATGGAGAAGGTGATATTTTTCTTAGAATGGGTTGAATTGGAGATGCCTCTCCCTGCCTATAGACTGTCTACAGGGAGAAGGAAGGCGATAGGTCAGGCAAGTTTCCAAGCTCTTAGGCAGATAATGTTTAACAAAGTGAATTCTGTCCTAGAGCTTTATTGGCAGATGAAATTTCTTCAAATATTTAGGAAGGGAAAGGCTATTTTGGGTGGCATTTTGAAGCATTGGAGAATTTGGAATTGAAAAGGGAATGAGCATAAGGTCACAAGTATTGAACATTTTAATTACTTTATTATTGATTGTTCTTATTGCTGCTGTCATTGTCACTGTTACAGTATTTATTCACTCTCAAGTAAAGTGACAGTGCTCAATACAAGTACATTGTGGTCAGAAAATTGTGAGAGAAAAATATTCCATGCTCCATCATTTAACAGCCTTCCTTTAGAAAAATCCCGTTAGTAAGAATGTAACTTTATTTAGTATACTCTTACAGTCATTCCATATTAATATGAGAAAGAAAGACAAGAGTATAGACAATACTCTACCAGTATTGCCTCTTACACTAGGGCACTCTAAAATATGATACTGCTGTAAGGGAAAAAAAAAAAAAGATTAAATTGGAAGTAATAGCAGGCAGCAGATAATGTACATACAAATATCCCAAGCTGAACTTGTGAATTCTCAAATAGAAGCTTCTTTCTTGATAGCTTCAATCAGTATGAGGTGGCTGTAAATTTTGATAATGTGTGAACCAAACAATAATTGCATATCCTGAAGCTTCCAATTAATAAAGATACATGAGACAAAAGCACCCTTTAGGAGGCTGATGTCTCATTGTGCTTCTACACAAAGAGACTATTTTGATTGGGAAAAATAGGTGCTGGGGGTTCTGGAGAGGAAAGTGAGTGCTGAAATATAAGAACTCCTGAAAAGATTTGGTCATGGACAAAAGAAAGGGGCCAGAAAAGAAGGAGGTAAACATCCTGCCTGGAGGATCCTGGAAGTGAAGGAAGGTGATGTAGATGAGGAAGGTGCATGGAGATGAATACCAGGGACCATGGCTGGTAACAGTTAAGACCAGCAGCTCAATGTGAATCAACATCGCTTTCCACTTGAGCTTCCTAGACCAGCAGCAAACTTCCTGTTGGGAAGGGAAGTGGAAAACTGGTGAGCATAACAGGGCATGGGGTGGAATGAGGAAAAGTGTGAGATAAACAAGCAGGGTAAAAGCTTCAATCTCATCAGTTCTTAAGTAAACCCCAGTACCCAGATCCACTATGGGCTGTAGTTTGCTCTCTCATCTGTGAAATATGCTTTATTGACTGTAAAATATTTTTTCCTTATAGAATAAAGGCCTATTATTTTAGTTCCTTGTAAACTTGTAAAATACTATCTAGGAAGCTTTTGGTAGTATATTTTTTCACTTTGTCTTTTGACAACACAGGGAGCTTTTGACTTATACCTACAGCATTCCTCTTTATGCACTCAATGAGAATGCAGTAATATTTTCATTAAATGCCAGATTACTGATGAATAAATGATGTTTGTGTGTATGCATGCCAGCCATTCTCCAGCATTAAGATATAATTAGAAATGAAGCCTGAAAGAAAGACTAGATAATACATAACAGTAATCTGCATTTTTAACTCTTCCTGTACTACTAATTTCTTATTTCTGTGTCCTCCTGCTTGCAGACCAGCTCCCATGGTAATTTCATAGTGAGTGGCACAGAATGCCTTTTATATTCCTTTCTCTCTCCAGTCATACAGTCTTTGAATAACAAAATGTTTTTAAAACTTATTCAGATGCCTAAACTATTCTTATATGATACACCTCAGAACAAAGTATGTACTGCATTTTATATGCAATGTAATCAGGGTGCATTGAAGTTCCAGCTGCCAAAGTGTGTGTTTCTATGTATTTATGGAAGTGCCTTGATTCTCTGGAGTCCCCCTCACTCCTGTTAGAGTCTGATAATGCCTCTACTTGTTATTCCTAAGTGTATCTCACAGGTAGCAAGATCTATTATGCATGTTCAGAAGAAATTGAGAAGAGAGTGTACAAGACATAGCCAATGATGGCAAATATTCACTTTCTCTTTTTATTCTTCATATCAGTAGTAAGAGCACTGTTCTGGTTTATGAGATACTTGACTTCAGCTGTGTCCTCAGCTTGATGGAATTATCAGCTTGCTAGTCTGCTACCAGGACTGTAAGAACTCACCAAACCAGTTCCTCAGTCTGTTCTGTCCTGCATGGAATAAGCATTCATTGAGATGAGTGGAGAAAGGAAAAGTGTTTGCATATGGTTTCCCATCTCTTGGGTTATTCATCTGAATACAGACTTTTCCATTGTATCAGTTGCTCTTGAAGCATTTAATTTTCTTTCTTTGAAGCAGGGCTCCAGCCATCTGGAGAATCTTCACTGTGGGCAAAGACCAAAGGTCTAGGTACTACAGTCCTGAGAATTAAATGAGGAAGTCTTGCCTAGATGAATTAGCACTTAGGAAATCAACTGCATATTCAGGAGCAAGAAGTGATTCTCCTTTATCCCTCACAGACACATTAAGCAATAAAATTCCGTAAGTGGATCGTCCTTTTTGGAGTCTAAATTCTGGGTGTCATTATTGAGATGGATGAATGTCTTTAGTCCTTGAAGCTAGATAGAAGCTTTGGTAAACAGTAGTGACTCCCTTCTTGAATCATGATTTTTTAGATAGCTCTCACAGCATCTGTCTTACTTAGCCAGTTAGGACTGGGACAGAATGGTTGTATTCTGATCTTACAGAGGCTCTTCAGATGTACAAGTACAGTGCCATGTTAAAAAAATAACATTTCTGTTCTGCTGAGAGACTCTTCAAGGAGGGAATGAAAGTGGTTTTCCCATTCAAACCCACTAGCTTCAAGAAACAAAAGTAGTTTCATAAATCAATAAAAAGATGCAATACTTGGGCATTTTAAGTGCTGTTTTTCTAAACAGTAGCTAAGATGAAATTGAGAAGAGGTTTTCTAACTGTGATTATTGACTAAATGTGAAAAAGAAAGCTGAAGCTCAGGCAGATTTGAGATTTGCTTCATCTTCAGAAAGTTTAAGATTGGCACATTGGTCTACTCAGTGCTCAGTAGTTTTGATTGCTCACCTTTTTTTTTTTAGTTTACTGTTTGGATGATAGGAAGTCAAGAGTCAAAGGGAGGATGGGAAAGGCTATGAAACAGCAAAACTAAGCCAAAGATCATTGAGAACAGTTGAAAGATTCAATGCTCACTTACTTCTGGAAGCAATCCAAGTAAAAAGAGGACTGGATTTGGTACAGAAATTCAGTTCTAGCAAAATCATTATTTGTCATGTCCTAAACTTAGGGACTGAGATGTTTTTTTTCAAAGATGATCTAAGGTAAACTCACTTCAATGTCTTATTTAGGAAGGCTTTTGCTATTAAACTTTCAACATAAAGTGCTGTTGCTGCAAATTCTGTGTCATTAACTTATTTATCTGTTGCAATGTCTATGGAATCTACATGCTTTAAAGCAAACAGAACAGGAAGATGACTCTTAGTACATGCATTTCCTTTTCTTCTTTCCCCTTTCAACTCTTTCCATACCTGACATTTCTTCCCATATCTGGCACTGCTATGCATCCTGGAGTTCATAATTTTTTCTTTAGATTTGTAAACCGAACTTTCATAAACTTCATTATATCTGTTAATTGTATTCTCACATCCTCAGCTGCACTGTATATTGAATATAATATTTTCATTGCCAAGAGTCTGCACCATTAAACGAGATGCTGTGTGTGCAAAAGCAGTTGCAAATGATGTTAGACCAACTGTGAATTTTTAAATGGAAAGCTGCAACTACAGTATCACTGAGTTCTGCTACCAAATATTGTGCCTAGTGGGAGCGAGAAGCTGGTCTTGTGGCCTGGAACATACATTGTGAATTCAATTTTTTAGAGACATGCCTGATCATAAGTCATCTCTATTAGGCAGACACCTGATTCTTCCAAATCAGACAAACACTGAGGTTTGGGAGGGAGGAAGGGAGGGAGAAGAAATAAAATTCAGATGCAAACTGCTGAAATATATCCCTCTCTAGTAATCTCTTCAATTGCTTTCTAAATTACTGTGTTGAGTGATTTAAGTTGTTCCTCCAGTAAGGTAAGCATGCAGATATACTGTTCTAAGGATTCACTGCAATCAGTGACGTACTATTTAAAGTATTGTCCTTGACATGGTTTTGAATATTTAAATAAACAACCTGTAAAAGGCTTTGCTCATTCTTGCCTAATTACATGCAAGGTACTACTTTTTTATTCCTGTTTACACCAACATTTCCATGAAGTGAAGTTGTTTTCAGTTTCAGAAGGTTTTGAAATTATATTCTACCATGCATGCTAATGCCCTTGGAAAATCTTTCCTTTGGCTCCAAAATCTAAACCACTTGCTTAAAATAATATTCTGTCACAGCCTAAGGAAAATGACATGTACACACTTTTCCACCAAGAAAAATTGCAAATAACAGCAGTTGCTTCCCAGCACAAATTACTTTATTGACAAGCTAAAAGTACAAACTTCCTTATCGCACTCATATCAGATAAGGCTAAATCCATTACTTCAGTAATAAAATGTTAAGTGTGTAAGTACCAGAAGATATAGGCAGTGGAGATGTTATCGTATCACTGGGACTCCAGTGCCATTGCATGTCTCATCAACCTGCTTCATGGAAAAATGTCAGAGTGCTTCTGTAGACATGTCTGCTATCAGCCTGATAATGAATTGCTTTCGAGACAAGTCTGCTCTCTTTGCAGGCCTCAGTTTGAAGTCCTTCATACAGATAAATCTCCCCTAAAAAAAAAAAAAATACCCCTCAGGTATTTCTACAACTTAGCAAGATCCCCCCAAGCCTTCCCTTCTCCAGGCTGAACAGTCCCAGTTTTCTGCCCTGATCGGTGGTACAGGGGTTAAACCAGTGACAGGTAAGTCAGCCCCTGCACTGCTGGGTCAGAGCACAGCCGGGGCATCCCAGAAGGTTTGTTAACTTTTTAATCCACAGAATCATAGAAACAATTAGGTTGGAAAAGACCTTTAAGATCATCAAGTCCAACCTTTATCCCAAGGCCTTCCAGGTCCACCACTAAACCATGTCATTAGGGGCCCCATCTATACAGTTTTTGAACACTTCCAGGGACAGTGATTCCACCACTTCCACCAGTGATTCGGCAGCCTGTTCCAATGCCTGATCACCCTCTTGGTGAAGAATTTTTTCCTAATATCCAGTCTTAACCTCCCCTGGAGCAGCTTGAGGCTGTTACCTCTTGTCCTATAGCTTCTTCCTTGGGAAAAGAGATCAGCCACCTCCTATCTCCATCCTCCTTTCAGGCAGTTGCAGAGAGCGATAAGGTCCCCCCTGAGCCTTCTCTTCTCCAGACTAAACAATTCCAGTTCCCTCAGCCGTTCCTCATAAGACTTATACTCCAGACACTTCACCAGCTTTGTTGCCCTTCTCAGGACCCATTCCAGCACCTCAATGTCTCTCTTGCAGTGAGGGGCACAGAAGTGAGCACAGTACTTGAGATGCGACCTCACTAGTGCTAAGTATAGGAGCTAAACTGTGTTGACCGGAGATCATTCATTATTTGCAGCAGCAGTTTGAATGGCTTGTGGGTGCAGCTGCAGACCTTTGCCTCACTAACCAGCCAAGGCAAATTCTTCTCCGCTTTTCCAGTAAGCCAGTGAGCCACAGGGCATCTGCACATAAACAGTCAGGCACCATCTAGAAGCAAAACATCCAGAACAGCACAGCAAAGGCTGACAAACCCAACAAAATACTAGCAAATGAACCAGGGAGAAATCAGCCTACCAGGGAGCTTTCCTGTCTTGCTTCTCTGTGGATTAGAATGTCAACCAAAAAATGAAGCCAGGCTGCATTACTTGCACTCATAAAATGTCATTTGAAGCACACTCCTGTCATTCTATTTTAGAGAAAAACAGTAGCTTCCCATCAGAAAGGGCATGTGAAACTTCCGCGGCTGTAGATCAGTGCTTCCAAGTAGGCGCAAGAATGCACAACCTGCCAGTGAGGCAAATACATTCTCATTCAGTATTTTATCCCTGACATTAGCTGTAACCAGGTTCAGAGGAGTATATTTTGCAATGGTCATCTATAGGATTATCTGTCATTAAAGAAATGATCTCTGTAATAACTTGTAGTGAGAGTGCAGTTTATGCCCTTATTCTTCCCCAAATGTATTTTAGGTCTTAGGGGTTTTGTGTTCTTGTTGCTGTTGTTTGTTTTTTTTTTTTTTTTCACCCGGAAGGAACAGAAAAATCAATCACAAATCTTAGTAATAGCTCCCAAGAAATTTCTCCTGATTCTTTATGTAATTAGTTCAGAGTTTCTCAGACATTTAGGCTATGTTTGGGGAGAAAATGAAGATTTCAATTTTTTTTTTTTAATCACTGGTTGTAATCTCAGCAGCAGGTGACTGACATTTGTAATTTGCTGTGCTAGCTTGGTGGAAGATACACACATTAGTGTACTCTTAGTGCTACTCTGAATGGAATAGCCTATATGAAGATCATGTTAGTTATTTCCCTTAGGAGAAAAAAAGGGTGGTTATAAACCCAGTAATTTCTTTGTTGTAATTTTAATCATATAAATGGAAACGTTATTCTATTCATGTAAATGGAAATAAACAGGAAGTCACTTATTTTCTTAAAATTCCAAGCCTCTTATCAGCATGTTTTCTGCCTTCAAAACCTTTTAGGGATTTGGTTTTAGCCTTCGTTTTATCTGCCATCTTTTTGGGTGCATTTCTCTCAATCAAGTGGATGGCTTTTAACCACATTGAAATCACTGTATCCTCATTTCTAAGCACCACAGTGTGAGTGTTTAGGCTATCTTGTTTTGGATACAATCTGTGTCTCTGCTTCAGTATCCCCTTCTAATGCTTTCCTTACCATTATTGCTCTGCACGTCTCCTCTTTGCTGTCACATAAGCCCTGTGTCCCTTTTGTTCTTTCCCAGGCTCCACTGTTTCTCAATTACTGTGCCTTTCTCTGGCTCCCCTTAGATATTTACTTTGTCTCAAATTATTTCTGTGCTTCCTCTTCCTAGATTCTTTTCCTTGCTACCTGCCTCTCAGCATGTATCGTCTTCTCTGTAAAGGTGATCTATTAATAATTCATATAACTGATTTTTTCAATAGTGATATTTATAGACAATGTACTTACTTGGGATATGTTTTATTGTTTTCTTTCAGAATATTATGAAGTTTGTTAGTACTTTTAAAAATATAGTGTTATGGTTTAACTTCAGCCAGCAATTAAGCAAGCTCATTAATTAACCATGCAGATACACCTGCTTATTTTCCCTGATGGGATGGGGGAGAGAATTGGAGGGGTAAAACTGAGAAAAATCATGGGTTGAGACAGTTTAATATGTCAAGCAAAAGCTCTGCATGCGAGTAAAGCAAAACAAGGAATTCATTCCCACCAGCAGACAGATGTTCAGCCATCTCCAGAAAAGCAGGGTTCCATCATATGTAATGGTTACTTGGGATTACAAAGAGAGTAACTCCAAACTTCCCCCCCTTTCCTTCTTCTCTCAGCTTGTATTGCTGAGCATGATGTCATATTCTATGGGATGTCACCTTGATCAGTTGGGATCAGCTGTCCTGGCTGTATACCCTCCAAGCTTCTTGTGCACCCCCAGCCTACTCACTGGTGGGGTGGGTGAGGAGCAGAAAATGCCTTGACTCTCTGTAAGCATTGCTTAGTGAGAACTAAAACATCTCTGTGTTATCAACCCTGTTTCCAGCACAAATCTAAAATGTAGCCCCCTACTAGCCACTATGAAGAAAATTAACCCTATCCTGGCCCAAAGCAGCACATATGGGTTGCAAAAAAGTGAACTACTAAAATCAGTTTTCGGGTTTTCATGGCTAAGTGGGATATATAAAAAAATTGGAAGATAGATTTAAGAAGACAAATGCTTGTAGTTGTGAATGCAAAGTCACACTGAAGGTACCTCATCACACTGCTTCTGTAGTCACACTCTATTTTCATGATGCATCATCAAATGCTTCTTGTTAAGACATACTCCAATCTCTACAATAAGGTAAGCAGGCATTGTAGCTGATATAAGAGCAGGTGACAAGGACAGGGAGGAGGGTGCAGCAGGGGCCAGCGTATGACTTTTTTTTAGTTTAATTTTTGTAAAGCAGGTATATACCACCATTTTCACCAAAATAAGAATTTGGCTGTTTAACACATTGCTGAAAATGCTGGCTTTCACAAGCTGTAGCACCTATAAACCATTGCATGAAGCATTTAATTTCTAATTTGTGTTTTGGCCAAAGTGTTAGTGACATGTCAGTTCAACCTAGTCCCCCATTCTCTAATATGATTTTTTTTTTTTTTTTGCACAACATGAAGACATAGGAGAAATATTCAGAAAGTTTAAAAATACCAATGAAGTAAAAATAGTAAGGTATTTTATTAGATTACTGTTGCCAAATTTCAGAATTAAAAGTTACTTTCTGGAAAAAAGTAGAACCTCTTGAACTTTATAAAACGAAAGAATAAAGTCTATCTCTTAGTATTGTGCAAACATATTAAATGGTCATGACTTCCTGTGACTTTTGATTCCTTTTGCTTTACCCTCATCATAGTAATTTCTGTGATGCACATAAGTTGTTCTGGTTAGTAAATCAGTAACCTTAAATTTGTATGGTTTTAGTAAGTTGTAAGTTTGGCTTTCTGGATAAAACAAAAAGCAGTAACAAACAGAGTTGGCAATTAGGACAAACAGGTGTTTCTAGCAACATTTCTAGCAACTTTGCAGTAGGAAATCATTAGAGAGGAGGTTAGTGATTAACATATCAGACTAGCAGTTAATGTGAGGGCTCAAAAATTAAGAGAGAGAAAATGTCATTCCAAACAAGAAAAGTTATGGGGGAAAATGAAGGCAAAATCATCTCACTTTCTCTCACCATCACCCCAGTTATATCTATGAATTAAAATATACTCTACTGTTGTACTACAGCATTTCTCTTCTGAATATGCATGCTTAATATACTTGTATGAAAGTCATGTCTTGTAGAACTGCCTTATGAGATTTGGTAACTTCAAGCAATAAAATCTTAATAATATAAGCCTGTATTTATTTATCACTCCGTTGTTTTCATCCACCGAAAAGGAATTGTGAGAGCACGTACAAACTGTGCTATATGCATGCACATTATTTCTTGCACTCTCGGGGAAAAATACTTTCATTATCTCTCTGATAGATTTCAGGATGGGGACTTGATTTGGGAATTACTAATGTACTCACATTTTCTTAAATATAATCTGAATTTCTAAATAACCCACACACACACTGCTTTTAAATGAAGCTGAAGTGGAAAAGTCTTGGGATTTTTTTTTTTGTTTTGATATTTTGTCTCTTTCCTATCAGGATTTCTGTACCCACACATCTGTCAACAGCATTCCCTATGGTTTCTTCTGATGCGCCTGAGCTGCCTGAGCCTGTTGTGCCCTCTCAGATTTTCCCCACATTGCCATCTGTATGCCAGGATGGACTGTGCCATAATGGAGGGACTTGTCATCCTCTCTCTCTGCCTACTGGGGCCACCTCATTTCAGTGTGACTGCCCACTACACTTCACTGGTCGGTTCTGCGAAAAAGGTAGTTGTGGGTCATTCTTTCTGTATTAGTTGTGAAATGCAATTCTTATGCTTTTTGGAGCTGGAAAAGGGGAAGAGATGACAATCAACATGTTTCCCTGCTTTTCATCCCAGTTACTGTTGGAAACTCAGAAGTAAATTCATTGAGGTATTTAGAATAATACTTACTTGCAGCATAAGTTTGATGGTATCAGTCAGGCAGAAGTAAAGATAGATAGCAAGCTCGAGTAAATAAAAAAAAAGTATTTGTGCAAATTGTTGTGCACTGTGTGAATACATGTTATGTAAAGTAGTATTTTTGAGACAGAAGAAAGTTAAATTATGAAAATAAGAAGAAGATCCCCTCAAAAAATTATATAGTTTCTATTTCTACAGATCGAGGTCTTTTTTTGCCACTGTGACTGGTCGTTTGTTTAAAAAGGCTTTTTTTACTCTGCTGCTCATTTGTACTTCTGTTGTACTACTGTTGCTCATAAAGCACGTATTAGTCAAATGAACATAATTTAATTAGAATTTGAATAAAAAATAATTCCTCAAACAATTTGGGTTTATTTGTAAAAAGAATCAAGGCTGTAAGACAAACTGATCTATGTTACTGTTTTGTAATTGCAATTAATTTGCATTACTAGATTTCAGAAAATTCTTTTTATGACATTTTACAGCTGGCTTCAAAAACTGGTTTCACTTTTAAGGTACAGGGGGTTATAAATGGCAGTGAATAATTCTCATAGTATTAAAGGGCATTACTGCTGTAAAGAAAAAAAAACAAAATAAGTGTCTAGATTATGGTTATAGAACTGTAACATCCTCCTAATGAACTTCCCATAGTATGAAATACAAGCTACTAGAGTTAAAAGTGCACTTGCTAGGTTGACAGTATATCTGAGCTAACATCACCTTGTATTACTGTCTGAAAGCAGGTCATTACACTCACTGTATGTGAAAGCAATCAATGATTGTAAGCTTAAAATAAAAAAGAAATTGTCATGTGTTGCTTAGATACCAGAGACTATTTTATCTTTCAGCCTTTCCCGAATTTATAATAAATTAAATCATATAATTTCAAATTGTCAGAGTAATTAAGTTGAATTCTGTGAATCTCTTCTATGCATTTGGTATCTGGACATACTCTTTGCACTTGCTTTAGGTACATGGCAGTTGTGCAAACTGAACCATAAAATAGTGAAACCAAAAAAGCACTTTTCCTTCGAAGGGAACAGATTAAGTTATCATTCCATGTGTGATGCAATGAAGATTTTTCAATATTTCAATAAAGTGTTTTATTTATTAACCCATATTTTATGTGCCAGAATTCCCTTCTGTGTTCCAAAGAATGCAGTTGGCATCCTTTGCATCAGCATCTGCAGTATTTTGGATGGGAGTAACTTTTGCCTTTTCTCAAGGGGTCTGCCAGGAGTAAGCAATGTTAAATTTAAGCAAAAGTTTGGTAGATATCCTGAGGTAACAGGCTGCAACAGCGTATATACACAACCACTCTGTTGGGTGATACCTTGTCTGGACTTCACTGGTGTCAGATTGCTGCCTTCTACTACCTAATCTTATCTTCCTGTTGATCTGTCAGTCTCCAGGAGTCTTTAACAGTTTGGTGTTTTTAATGAAAACT
This sequence comes from Coracopsis vasa, assembly GCA_026283785.1. Lineage (NCBI taxonomy): Eukaryota > Metazoa > Chordata > Aves > Psittaciformes > Psittacidae > Coracopsis > Coracopsis vasa. The sequence goes on from JANHGB010010334.1 coordinate 62,594, forward strand.
GACATAATCTATCTTTGAATTATATTACCTGGGCTGAGTACTTACCTCCCTGTGCCACAGACTTTAATGGAAGTACCTTTCAGTCCATTGACAGAAACAGCTATATTTGGGTTGCTCATTCAAAAATACATTATCCTAAATAATTTCTCCTTTGAAATTTAACCAGTACATGCCTGCTGAGTTCATACAATGTAATGAGCTGATTGTCTTTCAATGAGATTTCCAAGGGAATTTTGCATGTTTATCTTACCTGTGTAAATGAAGGGGTCACCTTCTCTCTTTGTTACTTTGTTTCAAAAATGTGTGAAAATATGACTGAATAATGACTGCCTGTAGAGCAGGTTAAAAGCAGGGGATTATTACAATAAATTGCAGTTGAAACCAAATCTCTGAAGATTAGGACTGAAGCATCCTATGTTAGACACACTGGTAACTATTCCAGTCAATAAAATCAGAATGCAAGCCTTTAAAAAGACCCTGAAACAATTAGATCCTTTTGAGAATATAACCTCAGTTGTATAATCATTTCATCCTTTCACTGATTGTGTCTAATTTCCATGAGATATCTTTTTTTTTTTTTTTCCTATACTTGGAAGAGATGCTGTTTGCTTTGCAGAGCCCTGCAGGCATGCTCAATGATAAGATTTTAACAGTGATCCATTTTTCTGCATCGGATGTCTTTTAATAGCTCTTGAACATTCCTCTTCTTTTTCCCTTTCTGTAAGAAGACTGATTAAGAAGTTCCTCTTTTCATAGAGCTCTGCTTTTACACCCTACAATCCCACCATCAATACAGGGAACAGCTTCCTTCTTCATGTGTAACAATCCTGGGTCAGCCAGGGCTGTCATATGTGACAGGCTCATCGGCAGCTCCCTGAGGCAGCTGCAGTGCAGGGCACATGCTATCATATTGCATGTTTAGGTAGATCAGGATCAGATTTGATGTATCCTGTATTTAACAGATGAAAAGTAACTGAAGCATAATCTCATTTTACTTAATTCCAAAGTTTCAATGAGATTGATAATTTCATGTAATGAGACCAGAAATTGCCCAACTGAACTAACATTATAAGCCTTTGATAGTCAGAGACCAGTTCTTCAAGAAGTCTGGAAAGAACTCATAATTGCAGAAGGGCATCTGTAATCATTTTATAATTATATACTCTAAACATTAAAAGTGATAAACTGAATTATCATCTATGCAATCCAGATTTTTTTTTTTCCAGTCAAGAAAATTGTCTCTTAACTCCTTAGAGATAGCTGTGATCTGTTTTAATTATGCTGTAATGTATACCTCTACATTCCAGTAATATATACTTATTAAACATCTTAGTGGTCTACCTTGCACCTGCCATTAGCTACAGGTCAGCGAGAAACTATATCACACACTCAGTTGGCATAGTAATAGTCAATATGGCATACCACAGAGTCCTGTACACAAACCCTGTTTAGATACTCTGGCTTCATTAGAATGTGTTGCATATTTCTAGGTTAAGATATGCAACTTAGTAACAACTGTATATTTCTTACAGTGTATAAGACTAACTTCTAGAGTGAAAATAAGTGAATGCTGTTATCTCAATTATGTGGTTTAACTTGATAGTGTGTTATTATATGCGTTATTGCATTTTCCTATTTGATTGCTCTTTAACTAATAGACTTCAGTAGGTTGTTCTGCCCATACAAGAAATGTGTTCCAAGTCAAAATAGTCATTATGGACATATTAGGGCCAAGCCAGTTCATTTAGATGCATAGTATAATTACAGTCAAACACCTCTGAATCTGAAATGTCTCTAAGTGACAATTTTTAAAAGTGGAAATCTATCTCCATTTCCTAATGAAATAGAAATTCATGGGTATGAATCAGTGTATTTGCCAAAGTCAAACTGAAGCTATAAATGCTGGATAAATGCCTAAGTATACTACAGATTGCCAAAGTTATCTGGAAATAAAAAGTTGCTACAAGTTTTTCTTTAAAAACTCTAACCTCTAACCTTAAATGCAGCGTAGAAAATTAGGTGTCAGTGTAAAATTTGGTGTCAGTGTAAACTTTATTACTGAGTAGTGAGTGCTAGTTCATACACTAGAAAGGGAAGATTGTATAGATAGGGAACACAGTGAAGGGTAGTGTACTCTGAGCTAGCTTTTTTCTTTTTCCTATCTGGGTAAATAAGTCTTTTGACTTTAATATTAAATGTTTCATTCTTTCATCCATGAAACAATTATTAGCTAAGAGGTTGTATCTGCTTCATTGTGAAATCCCCACACAAAATGTGGAAAAAATATAATGCTTTAGTATGAAGGCAGATGGTTGTCTATTACTGTAAAGTTCATAGCAATTGGTTTGGAATATCACTGTCTTGTATGTGCAAAGAAAGTATGTCCCTGACTGTTAATTATAAGATTAACATTTCTAAAGTCACCAAAATTTTTTGCATTCTGTAGAAGTTTTATAAATTGTTCAATAAAAAGAATATTTAAATGTTGTGTTAAAAAATGGGAAATCTTTTTAATTTTTATATGTTGCCTGTGTATATTCTGTACATTACTTAAAGGTCAACTCCTTTCACAAAGCTGCAAAACCAGAAGTAAAATAGGAGGTTGTTACATGCATTTATCTTGCAACCGTCCCACCTGGGTACTTTGCTACATTTGTTCCCTGGGATACACTTGCAGAATTCCTGATTTGTCGAGCAGTACTTTATAATACCACCCTAACATTAGAGGTTTCTTTTACTAGAAGCTTTTATAGAGATTTTTCCTAACTTAACATTTCTAACTTGCATCACTGACTAATATGTCAATGTATTTGGTTTTGAAAATAAATGTAATTTGTCCAATTTTCTGGGATTTCAGCCATATTTAGAACAATCTCATGTCTCAGTAAGTCATAAATCTATTTATCTGCTTAATAATGTACGTATGATTTAAAACAAGTCTGTGACAACTTCCATCAAAAAGAAGGATGAGGAAGCAAGAAACATATGAAGATGTGTGAGTGAGGAAGGACAGTTGTGTTTTCATCTCCACATTCAAGTTTCTGTTTGAGATATCCAGAAAGAAAAATGTGAGACTGTCACCCCATATGCTTTGTTTTTTCAGAGTTCAGGTGTTCTTTCACTCATTTTGTCCTCTCTCAAAATGATTCATAACTTGTTAGGACTCTGTGAGTAGAAAAACAACATGTTCAGAGCTATGAACTTCAGTAATTAATTTGATGTTATAAACCACAGTCAATGTTTAAACATATGAGATATCTATTAATTTCCCACAAAATGCATTTATATGTGTATGTAAAACTTTCACATGAACTCTCTAGCTTTGGGCTAAATTTATAAAAAGTGTGATGTTTTCCCCTCAGATTGAGAGGAAGACTTTAAAAATTAAACCACAGTAGAATATTTAAGAAAAAAGATTTATCCAGAATTTAAATAACTTTGTATGTTGCCTTTGATACACAGATTGCACTTGCAACAATTTTAAAACTGTGTGTCAGAAAAAGCTAGCCATTCCCATACAGTTTACTTGGTACATTAGAATTCAACAGAAGTAATATTTTGATGAGCAATGTAAAAATAAGGGAATTATCTAAATTAATTCTAATGTTCTCTGCATTTTCACCTGTGGGTCTGACCTTGCACTTTGATATGAGACTAGCCAAACCTTGTGAAATATAACGTCTTAGTGCTTCATATTGCCATGCATCTGTGAGTAATCACATTAGGTGCACTGTCACCTGGACTTAGCATATGGTCGCTGCAGTAAAGTATTGTTTAAAGATATTTTTTTTTATCATTTGAGTGTTATTAAAAATGAGCATTCTGTTATAAAGGCCTGCCTGCATAAGCACATCTCAAGAAGTCAGCCTTTTCTGGGAAAAATGAATTATAAAAGCAGTAGAAACCTCTGATTTCCTGTGTAGATCAGACCTGTGAAATTTTGGCATTTCTATCATTAGGCATCTGAATCACTATTTCTTTACTGTGGATGAAAGTTTTCTTGTCATAGTAATCTTTAGGAGAGCTGAAACAATTTTATAACATATTTTAGGCAAGAACAGATAACAGAAAATGAAAAAATGGCAAGTTTAGAATTTGTGGGGAACAAGTTTTCTTCCATTCATTTTCTGTTTGAAAATGTCAGTATAAAATTGATTTTTTTCTAAACTTTGTTACTTATTCAGCTGCTAATCTCCCAGTGCCTTTGAGTCATTTTACATTCAAAGACAACCATTGCTGTGTAGGTGACAAATGCTTGCTTCTTTTCTTCCTTTACTTCCCCATTTATGGCATTTTCTGGAAACACCTTCTTTCATTGATGCTTGCATTGCTGCTATTTGTTCTGTTGGTGCTAATTTGCTGATAATCAAGTCATCTGTGGAAATGTTATTTGTCTCCCCAGGCTGTATGGCAATGCTTATTTTCTGCACTAGACTCATTTGCATTCTTCCACAGGAAATGCCATGTGATAAAGCAGGTGAGGTATTAAATAATGACTTTGAGCTTTATTATGTAGCCTGTAAGAAAGAGACAAGAAGACTGGTTTGCTTTTATAGCACAGAATAAACAGTTAGTCCTTTTACCAGTGAAATCACCTGTGTTATTGACTTAGGATAACAGTACATTGTGCTACTATGACATTTTGATTTCAAGAATGCTGTGATTGAAAACACAGGGTTTTATTTTTTTTTCGTGTATACAAAAGTATGCAGCTGCTGACCTGCTCCCAGACCACTCTCAGGAGCTTCAGCTAGCTGTGAGTGTGAAGTGAACATCAGGATTCCCTAAGGAGCTCCTTAAAGCATCCTGCTCAGAACAATGCCAACTGGCGGATTCTTTCATGTCACCTTCCAAAGTGTTCCAAATTGAATGGTCATTTTGGGTGGACACAGACCACTTATATGATGTGGTTACAAAGGAAATGCCTTTGTTCTTTCCTGGCCTAAGAATAAAACCGGCTTAACTATGAAACCCTGCATTACTTCTAACTAAGACTGCCTAACATGTTCCTTTTCATACATCTTCATGGAACACTGGTGCTTGTGTTTACATAAAATCTCAAACTATTTTTGCTCAAAGGGGAGGAAAATTTAAAATATTAATGACAGGAAATCACTGTTTTGAGGCTCCTTAAGAGAGCAAACCTCCTTCAAGGGAAAGAAGTCAGCTTATACTATAAAAAGATTTTCTTCTATAATTCTATTTTCTTTACATTTTTGCAATAACAGTTTGTTGTGATAAAATATGTAAGTAATTATGTAGCAAAAATATTTTATCTATTTAGGTATTTAACTACCCAGGAAATTCAGGATTTGAAAGATGAATTTCCTATACTTATTTATTTATATTCTTCATGCCTGTAGATCAGTTCTGTACAGAATGTTTGGGAGGTTCAAGAACTAGGGAGCATGTAGAGTCCCCCTGTGTTTCAGTGGAATTAGTGAAAATACTGAATACATCATCAAACAGAGCAAAGAGTTGAGGCATTTACTGTCAGATTCCTACTTTCTTTTAAATTCATATTTAAGACAGGAAATTGCATAAAAAAAATAATTTTTCTATGTGAATGGTATGGTCCTGTATCGAGAATTTTCTTAATGAATTCTTTTGCCCTACAAAAGACAAAAAAACCCCATTGTATTATATATAAATAATGCAAATCTCTTGCGTATTGAACACAAGGGAAAATATGCAAATATGGGAAATAAACCCAAGAGAATAAAGGCAAGCATTTTGTTAGCCTATACCACTCATAGTGGAAAACTGTAGATTCATCTGACTTCCAAAAATGTTTTACAACAACATGGCATTATTCTTAACATTATCTTTTTAAAATGATCCTAACTGTAGTGACTGGGGTTTATTATTCATCTGAACAACCTTCTTCAGCAACTGGTGAACTTCAGCAAAATAAGGAGAATAAATCAACCAGAAATTTGTATGAGTAAAATATGTACGATGTGGCAAAATGCAGCATTTAAGGTTTCTCTTACAGTTAACAGCAGAAGCCCAGTCTCTTCTCAGACACTTACCTCTTCACATACATTTTCTTATATAACAGGGATTATGTTACTGGAATATTTTTTCAAGCTCAGTGCAAAACAAAAAAGATTTATCATTGCAACTTTGTACATGGTTTAAATTGTGGAGTTGTTATTTTAGTAGCAAAAAAAGGAAAAACTCGTAAGATGGGAATATTCCTATTAAATGCATGTGTACTTCATTAAATGTCTTGTTAAGAGCGTAGTAGAATCAGTATGCAACCTTGTTTGTTCCTTGAGATTCTTATATAGAAATTTTATAGGAACTCCTGCTATTTTAGTTCTGATCTTGATATAAAAGCATTTTAAATCACTCGTAAAAAAAATGAATGCATAGAAAAGGTGCAGAAAATGTAGGATTTACAGGCACTAAAAAATAGTTGAGTGTGAATGGACATTTCATTCATTGCCTTTTGAAATCCAGCGCACTGCATAAATCTCTTCCTTTAAAGATGAAGCCAGACAGACTCAAGACAGGAAATGATATGACAAAATTCAGTTCCAGATGATCAGAATCAGTCTCCCTTTTTCTGACATTTCTAGAGACCAACCTGGGTTGCAGTTGAGAATAAAGGGAAAAATGTCAGCCCAGATTTAAATCCTGAATATTTTTGTGAGTAATCAGGATGGTGATGCTTGAGGATCTTAAATTTATCCAGAGAGGCTGGGGAGGTAAAAGATTTTGGTGAAACAGTAACAGTAAATTTGGCCAAAACAGAACATTGTGATCCAATATATTGGCTTAAAATGTGTTTGGTGCAAAGGTCACCCTCTTTTTTGTTTTGTTTGTAAAACAACAAAGAGTTAGTTTCATGGGGATTTAGGTACATAAACAAGATGATAAGGCCTTTGGTCCCTGTTAAATATGCTAAACAGCTGATGACATTTAAGATAGGAGGAGGGAAGAGAAGAAACTACTACTCCGTCATTTAGCAGCAGGCAGGACAGATTTCTGAGCTGGCATGATAGGGAAGCTCAACACTGAAAATATTCTAGAAATACTAAGCTAGAAAAGCAAAATGAAATGAGGATTTATAAAGGAAAGTATTCATCAGCATTATATTTAATCCAGCTAAAAGTATCTTATAAGAATAAAAAAAATCTTGAACACAGAGGATGTTAATAAAAACTCAGAACTATCTGATGAGGGAAACTAACATTTTATACTTGACATTTCCACAAACTCTTTCAGCTTGCGGTATTATCATCTTATCTCAGTGCAGAGGTGTGTTACTACTTTGTTGCTCTTAAAATGAGATTTCAGCAAGGATGTTACCAACCCCTGCATTTGTCTGAATTTTATGTTATCTCTGAAAACACGTTATACATTTGCTGTATTTCCAGAACAGAGACATTCTTCATTCTTTCTTTCAGTTCCAGTAGTGCTACACTGAAATCCTGCTGAGTTCTTACAGTTTTAGAAGTAGTAGATTAGTACTATCCTATTATATTGCTGTATCTTATTTTTCACATAAACAACTTGCCAAAACTATGTAGAACTCTATGAGTAGCGCTGAATCTCACTCCTGACAATCAATAAGGCTTAGGCATTGTGCATGACATAAGGATTTTTATAAGTTCTGGCAATGTCTTCATTTATCTATGCTATGATTTTTTTTGCTCATAACATGGCTATTTTCATTCTCTGCTTTAAAAAGTGCTCTCCTGACAAAAAGTGTCTTCCCCCTCAACATTTGATTAATGAGTCTTTAAGAGAAGATATAATCAATGTCTGCCTACCGAAAAAAAAAAAAAAAAAAAAAAGAAAAACCAGGG
>JANHGB010010334.1:70553-84383 GCA_026283785.1 Coracopsis vasa
AAGATATAAAAAATGTCTGCCTACCGAAAAAAAAAAAAAACCACCAGAAAAACCAGGGAGAGAAGTGCTTAAAAGCATCTGTGGAAATACACTGAAATGTCATTAAAAGTAGTGTCTTTGGTAATAACAGAAATGCTTCTTTCTGAACCTAACCAACACGGTTTCTTCCTTCCTTTTTAAACGTTATGCTACAGACCATGCAATACTGATATTATGTCATTTCTTTTCCAAGCTTTTTTTCCTCTCAAGGAGTAAACTGGTTATGTGCTATTGTGTATACACGTATAATACACAAAAAGCATCTAGAAACACTGCGTTTCGACTTCATAATAGTTTTATTTCTTTTGCTGTCACCTTTTTTGTTTGTTTATTCTCCTTTAGTTTTGTAGCTGTTACAGTCTCTTGTGACTTGCCTACCCTCCAATCCAGTGCAGTGTGAACAGAACAGAAAAAACTGACTCTATATCTCCTTTTTTATGAGCCATGGTATAATGATAGGGACATTTTTAACATCTCCTTGTATTAGACAATTTCTTTGTTACCCTTACATTCATAACAGTGTCAAAAAGGAGGGAGACCTGGTCTGAGGTTTTTAAATCCCTGCTCAGATGGAAGGTGATGTCTTCTGCATGCTGCCTGCCCACTGTTACAAACTGCATTATTCTTTTTGTAGTCCAGTTGTGTGGAAAACATACGTAGTCCATCATATGTGGAAAATTTTTGCTTTCCAGTCCAAACCAGTTTAACTGAAAGTTAACTTTACAGATACAGCAAAGCATATGTTCGCACGTTGTGTATCAGATGCAATACCATTCAGTGAGGCAGTCTGAGCCATTTAGTAGCTGCTCAGCTTGCTCACCTAGAACAGTGTTTGCTTGAAGTAATCTGCTCATTTCACGTGAGTCAGCAGGAGATGCATTCTGTGGTAAAGGCATTCACAGTAGCTGTGGCTAAAGGTGGTTGTGATGGCCCCTGTGGTGGGAAGATAGGTCAGTAGAACTGTTGTGTACCACATCACATTTGATAAAGTGGGTGAGACAAGAAGCTAAAGTGACGTTCTTTACTACTGATGTTTTTACTAAATGCTTAATTATAGCATTTAGTAAAATGCTAAATGCTGTGTTTAAATTATAAATAGAAGTATTTATGAAAAAATACTTACATATAAAATACTCCTGAAGTTTTCTCATTGCTTTTAGGTGCTATCTATCTGCAAACGCTTAGTGTGCTTTGTGGTTATGTATAAATGATGATTACAATAGCTTTGAAAATGAGATAATACATACTGAACAAAATCTGAATTTAATTATCTCTTGATAGAAATCTGGGTGTAAGTCTATGTCATGGTTTAAGTTCAGCTGGCAACCCAGAACCACACAGCCCACTTCCCCGAACCAGCTCACTTCCCCCTGCCTCCTCCCCCCACTCCTGGAGCGATGGGGAGGAGAATCAAAAGACTGTAACTCCCACGGGTTGAGATAAGAACAGTCCAGTAATTAAAGCATAACACAAACCACTACTGCTACCACCAATAATAATAATGATAAGGGAAATAACAAGGGAAGAGAATACAGCTGCTCACCACCCGCAGACCGATACCCAGCCTGATCCGAGCAGTGATCTAGCCCTTTCAGGTAACTGCCCCCAGTTTATATAGTGGGCATGACATGCTTGGTATGGAATACCTCTTTGGCTAGTTTGGGTCAGGTGTCCTGTCTCTGCTTCCTCTCGGCTTCCCCTCTTCCTTGTCAGACCATGAGACTCAGAAAGTCCTTGGTCAGAGTAATCATTACTGAGCAACAACTAAAAACATTGGTGTTAGCAGCGCTGTTCTCAGGCTGAAAGTCAAAACCACAGCACTGCACCAGGTACTAAGAAGGAGAAAAATAACTGCTACTGCTGAACCCAGGAGAGCCTAACCCAATCATGTTTAGTCTAACCAAGTCCAACTTAGACTTTTTTCTTAAAAGAGCATGAATGTTTCCCTGTTGTCATCACTGAATAAAGACTGAGCCATGGCTTTTCTTCTTTTTGTAGTTTCCGTTTATATTTTCCGTACTACAATTATTTTTTTTTATTTTGGCTGAAAATGGAAAATGTTCTAGTAGAATGAAGGTATGGCAGCATAAGTATTAAATAACTACTTAGAAGAATAACGATGAAAGCAAAAACTGAGAAAAGATTAACTTCCAAGTATCTTCATAATGTTTGTAATCATTGTTTGTTTTGCCCTTAATGATTTTGGACAATAGCTTGTGCAGAATAAAACCAATAAGTTACCACTTATTTCACTTCCGTATGTAGTGTTGTAAGGCCCTTATTTACTTCCTTTTCTAATCCTGGAATGTCTGATCATTCAGATCAGCTGTTTTCAAAAGCTGATATAATGTAATAAAGAGCATGAGGCTCAATTGAATTGGCAGCCATTGTAATCTTAAAAACTGATAGAATGCCTTGCAGGTGAAATGGAAAAAAAATCATTAAAATCTGGGGTTGAATTTTTATTAATATATTGGTCAACTAAAGAGGCAATATTAGAAAATGTTTGGAGAATTCAAATAAATAGCTGAATAACTTCACTGCTATCAGCCAGAGATTATTTCAGAAAGTATATGCAAATATGGGTGTAGCAATCTGTCATTAGTAATTACTATGTTTCACTTGTCCTATCTTTGACCACAAAAACAATGGCCTGCATTTTATGGTTTTCTGCTGGTTCCATAAGTCCTTCTCTCGAAATCTGCAGTAGCTTGTTGCTTATTTTCATTGCTTTTGTGACCAGTGGACCATCACATATATGATACAGCAGAGAACAGAATCCACCACACAGCTTAGCTTGGTGCTCTGCACATGTCACATCAGATCTACAAGAATAATAAAGGAAAGAGAGAAGGGATTTAGGGAGCAAGAATAATACATATATTCTGAGATGGCCTGAATCAATCTAGTGAGACCACAGAAATGGTTTTCTTTGGCTGTATGCAGTGGATTATAAAAAGGTAGCAAATAAAAAGACCTTCACAAAGGTGGAGCATAAAGAGAGATTAGTTTCCAGAGAGTTTGACTTGAAAGAGATAGGTTCTGGAGAAAGACAATGTCAGCTAGCTTTGCAGAATTGGTTTCCTGGGGCCAGCTATTCAGTTGTTTCATGGAAGGAGTAGAGGCACTTGCACAGACAATGCTCAGTGTAAGGAAAGAAATAACAAAGCAAAACATAGTGAAAGAAAAGTAAAATAGACTGTCACAAATCAAAGCATGTGACTGTTTCTCAGTCAACACAGAGTGTATTTGAGGAAAGAAACAATCAGATAAGGAAGTGAAAAGAGTATCCCTGCCTCCACCCCCAAGAAAACCTACAGTAATTTATTAGAGCAAAAGCCTATTCCTGGGAGTAACTTAGAGAGAGTACTTCAGGGCACCAGAAGCAGCTCCATGCATGTCCTGCAAGAAACTGATTTTCCAGTTACTGATGTATTTTTTTCTACTGTAGTCTTGACAAGTTCAGTGCTTGATAGAGAAACTGTTAACATTAAATAGCATAAGAGACTAAAAATCAAGCTCTCCTATATTCTTGAATTAGCCTCAGACTCACTCTATGACCTTGGACTTCTGTTCTCTCACTGCGGTTCTTGCTGCACATTCGTCTGTGTTTTTTTGTAGGATCATAACAGTGTGATTCTGCTTGCCAAGTAGCAATACACTCTTCCTTCTTTATCTGGTTGTTTTTTAAGATGCCCAAAGCTGCCTCAAGGAGGTCCTTATTTGCATCCTTTTCTAATCATGAGATATGTGATAGTTCCAATCAGCTGCCTTTGAAAGCTAATACAGTAGCATAAAGAGCATGAGGATTAACAAATTAGTAGGTGGCATGATGTGTCAGGTTTCACGCATTAAAGGAAATGTATCTGACAGCAGTCATGTCCCACAGAAGTGAATTCCAAAACGTTTGTTAATGCCAAGGGTCAGTAGATCACCCTGAGATGCTGTGTTTTCACAGGCTGCAACAGCTGTCCTTAACTCAGTATGGGACAGTCACACAGGCAAACTAACTCTCATAAAAATGCTTGAGAATAGAAACATTAAATATTGGATGCAGGTATTGCTGATCAACAGTTTTAAATCCACTGCCTAGTATGTAAGACCAACCACAGATACACCACGTGTTTTCAAGGATCCTATTCATTATGTTTTCACAGAAGACAAACCTTTAATGTTTCTCTGAAACAGGCATATGTACATCATCAGTAATTTCTTTTTTCTTTTTTTTTTCCCAGAATATTTTTTTGTCTCAACAGAAAGCTTTCATGGATTTGAAAACTCAAAACACTAATGTGCAAAAGAAACTTATTTGCACTGAACAATTTTAAAATATGTATTTTTCTATATCAGTACTATCAATGCACATCAAGTATCCATAATAAATTCTTGACAACATATTCTACTTGTTATTAATAAAAATATGCCTGTCAGTCTAGTAATTGCATAAAGTCAATTTCCTTCAGTTTTAATAGAATCAGTTGCACATATAATTTAAAAAACCCTTTATCTTGGTGCACCTTTCCTTTGTGATTGGCTGATACAAAAGAAAGCTTCCTCTTAAAAGTTGAATACTCAGCATATATTCAACAGGCTAAACAACCATGCTCTGACATGATTACTCTTGAGAAAACTCTAAGCTCGGGTTTATCTGGTTTGGTACAGATTTCAGAATCTTATAATCAGAAAAAAATCCAGGCCCCATAATATAGTGTTACTTGCCTTGCTAACACATAAGTCTGTTTCATGATATGATAACTTTTATCATAGCATACTGCAGATTATGTAGCCATTATTGGCCTTTTGAATTATATTTTGACCAGATGCTGCATGATTGCTCCACTCTACACATATCTTTATGATCAGTGACAGATGGTCATGCCCTGACTTCATCTGAGAAATCATTGATCTTGAAGCAGTGAAGAAATCACAAATAATGTGATTTTATTAGCATGGGAATTCACACATTTGGGAAAATTACTACCATCTGTGTGCATTACTGCAGCACCATGCCTTGTAGACCAGATCTGATTCATGGCCTGCCAACTTTGAATAGAAATTGAATTAGTAAGTATTTTTCTGTACCAGATCACGCAGACAGGCCTCTGTACGTTCACCCAATTGCTGTCCCTTGAATACCAGAAAGGTCTTACTGCCAACATTTTCATTATTGTCATAAATCACAGGGTTCCGTTTATGGTAGAAAATAAATAAATATGGTGATTTTATTAGATGCCATATTCTCTGTCTACAAGAAGAAGGTTTGTCTGGAAGCTGACCACCCAACACCAGATCATGTTTGCCATATATTTGCCAAACAACTTTCTCCTACCCTTAATTTAAAGTAAAATTATTGAAGGTTTATATTGAAAAAGACATGTGTTTAAACCCATTAAAGACCCACTAACATCTAACATTTTTAGCCTATAGAACTGTCTTGAATCAGTGGCAACATTATCACTCATAGACATAATATTAAAAGTCACTTGCAGTTTGGCAAGAGAATGGACTTCCTATCTGTGGTGGCATTTTCTTTGTCTTCTGTCTTTACAAGCAATTTCCATCTGAGTTGCTGAAAGTAATACTGGAAATGCGTTTTAATACAAGGTCTGAATGTATCAGTGCTATTTCCTAATTTTTATCCTTTGTCTCATTTAAGAGCTGGTAACAGCTCTCACATCGTCAGTGCTCAGTGTGTTCTAGTCTTCTGTCTTCAAAACCTGAAATCATCCATATATTTGCCAACACTTTCTGGAGAGATCTCAAAAACGAATGAAAAGGAAAGCTATCTGAATGCAGTCTATTAAGATGATTTTCATCTGAATGAAAACTTGCTGTTGAATAGTCTATCACTTAAAAGTCACTTAGCCAGCACTCCCTGGTATCACTACAGAATGTGTGCAATTTGGATATTGATATAACAGTTGCAGGCAAAGGCTTATATTTTCATGAAAGCTGCTGTCATTACATCTTTAAGAGGTCAAGATAATACTTTTTGTTATTTGTGGTCTTAGCACAGAGTATGAGAATTCTCATGGTGCCTTTTGCAGGGGAAAAATGCAAATAAATCTTCAACATAAAATAGATACAGAGTATTTCTGTCATTAGTGGAATATATAAGTAGGCAACACATTTTGAAGAAGTACCTAATGTGAAGTGATTAAGTTCTTATTTTCTGTTGCATACTCCAGAAACTATGACAAAGTTATCTAATATATAGTTGAAGTTACTCAGGTGTTTTAGCAGTAATTTACAGAACTTGCTATTTACTTATGTATGTCAGTCGTAGATGAAGTGCTGTGTAATGCAGTAATTTTTACTACATTTTATAGAAGGAGACTGTTCAGTATTATGTATATAAATTAAACACTTGATGAAGAATTTGCTATATTGAATATGCAAATTGAATTCAAGGAAGACATGTAACTGAATTAGCACTGAGAAGTCTGGTATTCTGTGACTCACTTGGAGACATCTTCAGAGAAATTTAGTAGTGTGGAGTTAGCAAAGCCACAAAAACTTCTGCCCATGAGAATAGAAGTCTTTAACTAAAGTTTGATGAGAAAAACTTGTCACCAACGTAGGGTAAAGTGGAATAGAAAACTTGCTGTGCTTTGATACTATTGATTATAGCCTCCTAAAATACTGCATTATCAGCCAACTGTGCATTGCTTATAAATGTATTAGAGTTCTGGGACAGGTCACTCATTGTTAAAATTGGCAGTTTAATCCCTAAAGGCAGACAGGGTGCAGAGCCTAGGTGTGAGTGGCCCCTCAGTAACATCCCTCTTGTACTTCTACTTCTTTCCAGATAATTTTGTTACAGACTATAAAGTATGCTATTGATTGAGCTCTGAAAGTTGTAAATGTGATTTATGAGCTATATTTGATTAAAAGTGTGGCTGCTCTGAGGAACACAGAAATTTCTGCTCCCTTGGTCTAAGACTGTGTAAATCACTTAAATCCATTACCTGAGAGAGTACGCCCTTATAAAAGGCTAGTGAAAATGGAAAGCTGCATTGGAAAACCAGGTAGGAAAGCTTTATTTTAACCAGAGTACTAGGCAAAAAAAAGATGTATGACCATCGGAGAACTAAAACACTGCAAATATTATTCACTGTTAGATAAACTAACACAGTTTTTCCAGCAATTTTGTAGCTACAGTAGTTTGAAGATAGTAAAGTAAAACTTGACAGCAGGTTAAGTAGCTAAGCTGTCACTCCAGGCATTGTCTTTTTAAGTATACTTTTATCTGATATATGGTGCTATGTATCCAGTCAACAGGAAGGAAGCTTTATCTTCTATAAAAGCATGCAGGATGTGAGAAGAACAGTTTTTAGTCAGACAACATATTTTCTCAGCTTTCCAGAAGCAAGTATTTGGCTTTCAAATTGTTTACATATGAAATAAGATGTAATTACAGACTTTGAACTTCCATTGCTTTTAAGTTTGAGCCACGTGAACACAGATCAAAGATATGTGATATGTGTTAGTGTCATTACCAGTAATTAAGATGAATCATATTGTGAGTACCCACATGACTTATCTCTTGTGGCTGATATCCAGTGAGGTTATACTGTGTAAGTTTAAAAGAAAAATGTCTCTCTCTATTATCAGCCAATAAAACCGGCTACCAATTGATCATATTAACATTGCCATGGACTGGAACTTTTTTGCTATATTAAACATATTCCTAATGAGACTCATTTAGCAAGAAGAATATTTCAAGTCTTTTTATTTCAGGTTGTGAGGTATTTGGGAAATTAATATTTAACCAGTGTTGAAAAAGCATGTTTAAAACTGATTAGGTAACTTTTCGCTTGTATGCACCAACTTTTCATTTATTTATTTATTTATTTTTAACATGACAGTAATATTGTATCTTTCTTATGATGCAAGATGTAAATAGCTGTATCAGTGTACCAAATAGCAACAGAAACCGTGTGATGAGCTTCTAAAGCATGTGACAAATTATTTAAGAATATTTAAGTATACATTCCTATACATTCCTCCCACAAACATGCTTTCATTGGATCACCGGTAGCTTCACATACTTCTGACTTCAAACAGTGCAAAAAATAAGCACTTCCTTCTTTTGGATTAAATGTGTAATTTATCCAAAAGAAGTATCCAAAAGAAGTACTTATTAGGCTAAGTACCATAAAAATACTTAGCCTGAACTGCTGAATGGGGAGTACGTAGTCAAACAGTACTGCTAAGTTGCAGACAATACTTTATTACTTATCTTGCTTCACTCTTTCACTCTTTCACTCTTTATCTTGCTTCAATCTAAATACTTTCTGATTTGACAGAAATATACATTAAGACGACTGTGTCCCTCCTGGGTATGTTCTTTTGTTTTCTTCAGAAAGTTGCAGAAAATCTGCATTGATGCCACACTGTTCATGAACTTTGTTGAAAGCATATTTTGCAATGAGCTAAATTGTTTTAAAATTTAATATGATAAGTGCTATATAAGCAATCACTATATAATTTTCAGTAAGTCCTTTTCTAGTAGCCTTTCCTTAGGAGCACTATAAACAATCAGTGTTTAAATCAGGATATAATAGTGTCTGAGACTGAACTGACAGTGTGGAGACAAATGGACTCAGGTACTGAAGCATTTTTAGTGCAGATATGTATTTAATGCTAATGAATGACAGGCATCCCTGCCTGTGACGGTGTAGATGAGACAGCCTGGGAAAGAAGCCAGGTGGATGAGGGTAAAGGTTCCTCAAACAATGTCCCTGCTCCTTGGCAGCAGCAGTGGTGGTGGTTCTTGATGTGGTAGGGCAATACAGCACAGGAATGAGGTTGGGCAGGTCAGGGCAGTGCTCCCAGCCATGGGGCTGGGCCAGGTGCCAGAACCTCAAAGTTCCGAGTCACCACATGTGGGGCCTCTACCTGCCCTGTCCCTCAGCTACCACAGCTCTTGGCAGTCATAGGGGCAGAGGCGCAATACCGGGTTCTGATTGTCTTAAGTTCCCATGGCGCCTGGCGAATGGCTGCCAGTATGCAGGCTTTCCTATCTGTTGCTCTGGAAGGTTCTCTACATGCAGGCAAGTGCTGCCATTGGCACTTAGGAATAGGGGAGTAGCCTGGAGATCAAGGTTTAACCAGCTCTGTGCTGTGACAAATGGAGAGTTAAACTCAAAGCCCAAAGCCAAGAACTGAATTAGATTATTGCCTAAACAGTAGTGTGTTGTGTTTGAGCCTGCTGGGCCATTGCTGAAAGTGCAGGTTTCCTAACTGACTTAAAGTGCATGAATGACTACTCTTCCTGAGTATAAACACTTGAATATGAACACTGCTTTTCCCTGATAATATAAAGGTAATTCTTATTTACAAGGATTATTATTCAATTGGCTATTGTTTTATGGCACTGAAATGGTAAACTGCTATGTAAGTTAATTGTATTTCATTGGATTTTGTTTAGCTACAATCTGCATAGAATTCATGCTGACACTATTTGGATTTTTTTAACACTAATAATAATAAACCAGGGAATTTGATAACGAGCTCTTATTTTGTTGAGGCTGCAGCATCACCCTAAGGCAACAACAGCAGCATTTTTTCCATTTTTACTTTAACACTCTGAATTCTGAACAGAAGCAGATAGGGGAAAAAAAAAGAATTCCTCAGATGTTCTTTAAAGACATGACATGCACAGAAACATTAAAAGGCAAAAAATGCTGTGAACATGCCTGAAGGTCATGTAAGGACAGCTCTTACATTTCTAATTGTTTGCTTAAACATCAAAGTTTTTAATTTATGACAAGGAAGAAAAAAAACCAATCTACGAGTGCCTTATAACCACTTTATATAACCAAATTATTTAGTGTCACCTAGCTAAAATAACTTTTCCCAGTTGTTCTGCCTTTCTTTTTGTTGGCATTCAGGCTGTCAAATACAGCAGGCTTAGTTTATCCCACAGTGATGCAGCTGCTGCTGCGTTTTCACTGTGAGATATTCTGACTAACTGTTAGTGCCAGTCTTCACATGCTAGTAAATCCCAAACACAACAAAAGGCTTTCAAATCCAGTGGACCGCTGTGCTCTTTCCAGTGCTTGTGCCATTTTTGCCTCTATGGGTATAGGAGACTCTCACACCTTCTCTTGTATTTTCATAGACAATAGAGGGTTTGCTAGGGTTTTTTTTTTCATTTCCATGCTCAAAGCATGCTGCCATTATATATGGTTAGCAGTAGTTGCAGTGCAATCATCTTTTGTTGTTCAGATAATAATAAAGATGAAACAGCTTGTGAGTAGCTGCTTATTGAGGCCACCCGTGCTTCACGTACTCCAGAACACCGTCTTTTTAAGGTAAAGGTAACTTAGCGCACCTAAGCCTTGTTTCAGCTCATTGTGTATGATTTCCTCAAGACAAGGTGCATGCTTCAGAAGTACCATAGAGGTCTAAGCATAACAGAAGCAATTCTAGCAGACTTAGATACCAGCAAAGTGAAAAATACAGTTATCATTTTCTCCACAATAACAGCCATTACTAACAATATCTCTGATTCCATATATCCTAAACTGTTTGCTTAAGCAGCTGTGCCTGTCACTGGATTTGATAACAGTATAGTTAGCTGCTACCTCAGCCATGTATCATTTATTACACGGCTTTTTCAGCATTTTGTCAGCAAATGTCTACCTTTCTAAAGGATTTAAATAAAAGTCCATTCAGCAGATGTATACTGTAGTTTATATTTTTATTTGGATTTATCAAACCTCATGATCCCACATTTTGAAGTCACATTTTATATCTCGTTACTTGTGACGACACCTCCACGAACAGAGTAATAGACATTGATAATTGAATGTCCTGTCCTATTTCATAAAGTTTTTGTGAAATTATATCTTTTACGTATGACAGAGTTAGTTGTGTGTCATTTCATAAGTGAACCTATCCCCTCACCAGCATTTCCAAATGACTTTCTGGTACGGAGAACTCAGACTGTAACATTGCATGTTTGCAGAGAATTTTCAAGCTATCTAGACAGGTACATTTTAGAAAATGTCCTGGAGAGCTGGGAATATATGGTTGAAGAATAAAATACAGGTTTGTCATTAATTAAGGTATCCCCAGTGGAATATGTGGATGCGTCAGGTATATCATCACATGGCTGAAAGACCTGCTGCTTTTGACAAAATTTCAGCTTGTTTTAGGAGTCAGGCCCTCAGACAAACATTAAGCATCGGCAGTTATTTAGCTTGGATGCTTTTGGGAATGTGATACAGTCATCTTTTTTAATATCTTTTCACCAAATGCATATTTGTTCCCTTGTTTTGATGGTATGAAACTTAGTATACTTTGCTTTGCTCACTGTGTAGATATTTTTTTTGCTCAGAATTTCTATTAAAAAAACCCTACTGCAGTAGATCATCAGCAGTAGGGTATGTACACATAGCCATAGTGTAGCTATAGGAAACTGTCTCTTATTTCCCAGTGAATTATGAACTTTGAAATATGTTGTAGCTGCATTTTGTGATGTGCTTTTTGTTCTCCCTACTTAATTGTGAAAACTTTGCAGAGAAGGAGCTGCCCCTACTGCTGTTAGTAAATTCCAGAGAATCTGTCTTGAAAAGAGAAAAATACTATCAATCATGTACAGTACCTCTCAAAACTCACTGGCTGTCATAAAGCACTTCAGTGTTTGTCATCACTTGCATACATTTCATACATGGATTGCTATGCTGTTTTCATTATTTATATATATTGCCTATGATATCCTAATGAACCACTTATGAATTAATAAAAGTAACTATGTATGAAGTATCCACTAAATAAGCCTTTTAAATGAGTGACAGAGTGACAGTATCAGTTGCTGGTTTGGGCTTTTGTGTATTATTTTATACTATTTACACCTGTTTTCAGTTTTCTGTATCGTCAGCTCTGGCTGATTATGTATTTTTTATTTATTTGGGTGGATAAAGTATATGTTATCTCTTACAATGAAAAATGCTTCAGAAAAGTAGAATTCCTGTCAGCACAGTTTCTACTGCCTGCATAATTGGGCGTTAGGTTCCATGTCAGGACATCTATGCATAATTTTAAGACAGTAATGATGCATCAATATATACTTTTCTTCAGGAACAAATACAGGTCTTGTTCTATTGGTGGGAATAAAGGTCATCTGTATGTAAACAGTTGATTTTGCTGACACATTACCCAAATATCTTGGTCAGAAAAGCAGAAAAATTGCAGAGAAAATCTATAAGGAATGTTGCATCAGTCTTAAATGTGCCCTCAGTAGTATTTACCAGTGTCTGTAAGCTAAACAGCTAATTCCAGTCCTAACATATACTTCTTTGGCACCATCATACATTTATGTCACAGAAATATGGACTTCACTGTTAATTATAAAATTACAGCACCTACTGGATTTCTTTAAAAAATTGAGAGAAAAGAAAATATGAAGATATTTAAGAAACTGAACATTCTTTAAAAGTCATTCTTTGGAATGGCAGGGGTTTTTTTAAGATTGAAGAGCCTCATGCAACAAAGCTCTAAGATCCCTGTTTCTTTTCTCCAAATAAGCAGAGTGCTTGTAACAGATGGACCAGCAATACTAGCATCGTTAACTGAATTACTGACAGCAACATTTTAAAGCATTTATCTCTAGGACATGACAAAAATACCTCCAAGATAACTGATAGGATTAAAATTAGTCACAGTACAACTTGTTATGGTGTGGTATTGACATTGAATCAGAAATGGGATAGCACTGCCAAGTACTTTCATGTATGTTGTTGAAAGCTTACAATCTCACAGTGATCTCCTCACCTCTGTAGAAAGACCCCAGTGCCATATTTTACATGGTTAATTGGTGTGAAAAAGCAGCCTGAGACTGAGCAGCTCTTGGTGCTGTGAGTGTGTGGTAACCAGAGCTCTATCTTCCTGCAGCAGGAATGTGTGACATTTTCGAGGTTACTTTCCAGCTGCCTCACATACAGCATGGAAATATCCACTGTCTGTGCATCCATTAACAGTTCTCACTCAAGCAGTGAATGCTGGACTAGGTTATCTTTAAAGGTCCCTTCCAACCCCAGCCATTCTGTGATCCTAAGTGTGGATGATGGGCACTCTATCTGAGGCGTAAAGGTCAATTGAGTTTAGCCAGACTTAGTTTATGAATGTTAATTTTCCTGGTTTCCTTTTAATCTGTGTAGTTGAATTCTAGCGTGCTAGTAACAGCTTTTGGACATGAGTCAGACTTTACATGATCAAAATTTCAGTTTACTTCATTTAACGAAGTGCTAAACAACTGAAACTGTGAAGAAATGCCTCACTGATACCATGATATACTTTTTAGCCTTACTCTGTTTGTAGTAGACCTAAAGAAGTAGAAATATTCTGTTATAAACCTTATTATACTAAACTTCAGTGGTCATTTTATATCAACAGTCAATGTCATACCTATAGAGGCTGAAGCTCCACATCAGCTGTTTCATAACTATGACAAAAATATTTCTCACACAGGTGATATTGCTAAAAATTGTCTATGAAACACAAAATCCTGAACAAAATGTATTGAAATATTTTACTTTATGTAGCAATAGTACCATTTTGATTATCTAAAAATAACCACCACAAACCTTTTGGCATACTTGAGAGGTTTTCATTTTTGTATGAAAAATTCTGAACAGGATCATTCCAAAATACCATGCAGAGGAGCAAAGTATAACTCTAAAACTGATTTTTGCAATGATAGCATTGTGATGATGGCTTGACTTCGCGAACGAAGATTTTGGGAAGGGCTTTACCCACGCTTACTACAAGCGCGCTGATGAC
>JANHGB010010336.1:0-14313 GCA_026283785.1 Coracopsis vasa
GGGCAGCCACAGCTTCTCTGGGCACCCTGTGCCAGCGCCTCAGCACCCTCACAGGGAACAGCTTCTGCCTTACATTTTTCCTAATTTTTCCCAGTATTGGAGCTAAACTTGCTCCTGGCACTTTGTGTAAGGTCTGTCTGACCACCAGCATGTGGTCCCCTTTACAGACCCACACATGCACTGGAGTTTGGGACTAACCTTCACCACTGCCACTGCTGAGGACCTTATGCTTCTGTGTCAGTGTGAATCACAGACGGTATCACTCAACTCATCCATCTGTGGTCAGTGAATTATTTTGCTGCCCACTTCCTTGTGCTACAAACTCCAAGGCATCCAGCTCTGCTGAGATCCCATGGATGGTTTCAACAATGCAGCACTCCAGGATGGATTTCTCTTCTTTCTGCTGTGTGTTAACAATATATCAAAACAAATTACAGTACCTGAGAGGAGAAGAAAAAAGCCCTGCCTATTATCAGATGCCCTTTCCCAGGGAGTCTGTCAATTCTCCGTGATGTTTTGGCAGATACCTTTGAAAACAGAGCTGAAGGCTGGTGAAAAGCTGGCAGTTACAGCCCAGCTATCTATGAAACAGGGAGCTTCAGCTGCATTCACAGACTTCTCTTTGAAGAATGTCTTTGTCTATATTTATTGTCAAGAACTGATGCATTAAAAAATACCCCTTATGATTTCCTGCTGCAGTGTCACTGAGCATCTCAGGCTGGTTATTTCCCAAAGAGAGATTTTAACTGCGATGCAGGATCAGCCTTAGAGGTGGCATACTGCTTCTTGAGCAGGGCCGTGGTCAGTCTGAATCGTAAATAAGAAATTGGAATATTACAAAGGAATTTGGAGATTCCTGAGTGCAGATAGGGGAATTTGCAGAGGGATCTGTGATTCTGAAGCCTCTGTGGTCTCACTGGAACAACCGGATTCCGTGGTCAGATGAAGAACTTGGGCATGCCCAAGAATCCACTGCTATAACAAAACCAGTGTGTTTTACACAGCTTATCTTCTGAAGTTCCTTGGGAGGAACATTGGCTCATTATCAGAGAAGTGTCTTTGCAGACACAGGCCCTGGGTTTGCTTTCCAGATGTACTTTCTAGATATGGTACTCACAGGGAAATTATTTGGTCTTGGGAGCTTCAGTTTATCCTTTAAAAGCCAATATCAAACTGTGGGGGGTTTATACAACAGATGTCACAAAAGTGATCACAGCCAGTCCTTGAGAGACAGACTTGAGCTTACTGATTGACTTTTCCTACTCTTTGAAACAGATTAATCTCTATCTCTTGATAGCATGCAGGCGCCTGGCTGTGACCAGTTGGTATTGTGGTAGTGTCTAAAGGCCACTGGTTGAAGATGAGAACCATTATTCCTAGCTTCCAAACCAGAGGGATACATGCTCCAGATGTCCTATTCATTCTTGTTCTGGATTTACAGGTGTCCAACAGCTGAGTATCTGATGAAGCAGAAATGATGAGTCTCACAGTTCATAACATCACTTTGTTGTCCCAGACCTACTTTTATAGAGCTGTGATTCTCCAGTCATTTAGTTCTTCTGTTCCTCAGCTGGAGGAACTCTTCTTCATATTATTCCAAAGCCAGTTTTGTTTAATACTGCCATGACTTTGATACAGGTCTGGTGTCCACACTCCAAGATGTGCATAGTAAAACAGCAGAATGAGGGCTTTTGCTATTGCAGGTGGCTTGCAGTCAAAAGGATAATAGCACTCTTTGTCTAAGCACAAAATCTGTAACTTTTAGTGCGTTGGGCCTTTAACCTAACCTTGGCTGAAATAACAGAAGCTGAACTGTAATCTGCTGTTGTGTCAGGCCTGCTGCTGTTAGCACTGCTCTGCTGGTGCAGAGAGAGCAGAAGTAGACATTTTCTATCCTTTTCTTCTCCTGTGAGCAGCAGTTGCATCCAAGCAGGGCTGCTTTACTGTGCCAGGACAGGACAAATGCTGTAGGTTGAGCACCTCCTTCCATTTAGATAGTCTCATAGTGACTAATGCTGGTGACATTTGTCAGTGAGCCATTAATCTTGCATTCATGGGGCTGCAAGGACACTCCAGAGGTCTGTAGTGAAGCCAGATGATTCCTACCCTCTCTTGCTTAAAGTCAGGCTTGTACTTTCAGCTAGGCACCAAAACCCTTCTCTGTTCAGTGGAGAGAGACTACGTATCTCATCAATGCTGATGCCACAGGCTGAGGTCACCAGCAGGAGCAGGATGACTGTTGACCTGCTTCTCTTCTTCATTGTGTGCCAGGATGCTCCATGGACTGCAGCCAGCAGTTTCTCTTTGGCACATAGATGAAAAGCCTTGCTTTATGTGGAAGATATTTCTAACTGTTGAGTTACTCTTTGTGCACTCAGGGAGAGACAGAGCTTAATGATTTCCCCCCTGCCAGAGTGACATAGCAGTGATTTGGTTTAGGTTATGAAATCGGGTTGTAGCACACTGGTTTTATGGGTGAGGGAAGTCTGTGCACTGCAAAATTTGCTGCTGTTCTTCGTGCACAAGAAGTGCAGGGTTCCCAAGGAGCAGGGAGGAGATAAGGGGATCAGCTGCACTACAATGTCCTTTGTAACAGCTTTGAGGATGAAATGAATCTACAGTTCCCTATGGCAGGAATTGCTTCTGCTGCCACAGCAGTGAGTAGGCGATTTAGTCAAAGTGCTTCAGTCCTCTCAGGATGTGAGTAGAAGGAATGGACATCCTTCATCTGTCATTTTCCTGAAGATGGAGATGAGTTGCTACCTGGGGGTTCTCAGGTGACAGGGCAAGCAGGTTCTCCAAGAAACACTAAGAGAAGAGCAGATTATCCCGGGAAGTAAGGGAGGGCTATGGACTGGAGGGTGAGCAGAGCGTTTTCTGCTTGTTTGGAGTTTCCAAAGCAATCCCTGCACTCTTCCAGCAAGTTATCATATGTTTGGAAGAATACGCTCACAGCACTGATCAGAGACACTGGACGGGAGAGGAGAAGTTGCACTGAGTCCCCTAGCAGCTGTGCCAGCACCCCTTTGAGAGGGCTGAGGCCCTTCCCACTGCTGGCCTTCTGTCTGTCACTGGGACAGCAGTTTCCTTTCTGGCAACATCTGTGTTTTTCCTCAGAACTGGAATAAGCTCATTCTGTCATCCACAGCCATCAGGTTGTGGCTTTGAAATTCCCCAAGCTCCTGAAATCCCGCATGCCGTGGCCATCACACTCCTAAACCAGATGCCCGCAATCACTGTTTGTAGCAGTGTGCCCTTATTTTCTTATATGAAGGCAATTACAATAATTTCTCCAAAGGTTTTCCTGGACAAGGGCATCATTTCCATGCAGTGCCTTGAGGCTGCTGCTGTCATGGAGTAAAGCTGCCAGAATGCAGATCTGTGGCAGTTCTGAGATTGGAGGGTATATTAAACCTCCAGCCTTAGAGTTTTTTGTCTGATGGGTGAAAAGCAAGCAGCACCTCTCTTTCACTGCCTCTCCTAAATTAGGGGCTCAGAACAGAAAGCAGTGTTTCAGATGATGAAATGCCCACAGCAACAAGAAGCGTGGAGCAGGAAGCCTTTGACCAGGAGCAGATCTCTTCATGACAGCTTCTCTGACTCTTGGATAGTCCTAGCATCGAGTGAATGAAAGGAAAAGCTGGGGTTTTGCCAATAATTCGTATAGCTGACATACATCTTCTGGATGACAGCCTAGTTCCTCAACTGAAGAGCTGATTCCAAGCCCACTTTCTGCCGATGGTTGGTAGGTTTTAATTGATTTCAATGGCACTGGCTTGGACGTGCTGCAGAAAATAAACTTATGTATGCCGATGCAGACCATGCCATACTGCCCCTTGAGAAAGTGGGGGGGTTGCTTTCCCAATGTGCATTCCACCACCACCCCAGCCTGAACAAGGAATGAATTAAAGGCATTTACTGGTGCGGGTGAAAATGGATCCCTGGCTCGAGGAGTCCAACTGGATTTTGCCAGTGGGAGGTTGTTCGGATTCTGTGATCAACGCCTGAGACAGATTGAGCTCGGGGGCTTGGCTTCCCGGCTGCGACAGGGAAAGTGTTAGTGCAGGCAGGGAGATGCAGATCTGCTGAGTAAAAACCCTCGTCCTACACAGTCATATTTCTGAGCAGATCTGCTCTTTATGTGTGGCCACATCTGTGCACCCGACTCCGATTCCTCTTTGGAAACAGGGCCCTTCAAGATTTTATTAAGGTACTATACTCTTATCTATCCTTTTTATGTCATCACTCTGCCTCCATTGTATAAAATGTACCGCAGGTTTTATTCCAAAGTATATGTTACTGTTATTAATTTAAGATATGCTCAGATACCAAGAGTGTACGGTCTATAAAAGGCATGTCCTCATATTCATTTTAAACCAGGAAATAAAAATAGAGTCAGTTCAAATATAGGTGATGAGAATAACCTGAGGTTCGTCTTAGGAGGTACAATATGAATAAAGGCTTTAAAAGTGCCTGGCAAAGTGTCTGTGCTGAGAGGTAAAAGTTTGCAAAGTAGATTTGGGACAGAGGAAGTAGTTGGTGGGTATTGCTCATCCACTCTGTATGGCAACTGAAAGGCATTGAATTAAACATCCTGAATTCAGAGCAGAGCAAGACATGCTTTTTGACTCAGTGTGAGTAGTAGCCTGTGGATCTTGCTGTCACAAGGTGCTGCTGAGATCAAGAGTGCGCAGGACACAAAACACACATCATGGTGCTTTTGCAGTTAGTGAGGTAGGCAAAGGTGCTGTAAGTGTTAAAAGAGGAGCAAGGAAAGTAATTCAGGTCTGAGGCTTAAGTGCCTCACAGTATTGGGGCTGAAGGAAACCTCTGTGTGTTCATGCCATCTTGTAAGCACCCAGGGCAGGGGTTCATCTTGTCAACCAGTTAGTGCTGTGTACCGGCAGAGCACCAGAAATACCTCAGTTTGTCCCAGTTTGGTATGATCTGAGTGAAAAATAGGACACCCCAACTAAGGGGAGCGAGACCCAGTCAACAACTGCATGGGAAGAGGTCGGGTCAGCAGCTGAAAAGCTAACCCAATATTGTGGACAGCACGAGGTGGGGACCCATAGCTGACCCTTGCTGCTGCATTGTGGCTTCTGGACTCTGGCAAGAGGACACAGCCTTGATGCTCAGTGACACCTCAGCCTTTCTTCTTGGGGTTCCTCAACCTGCTTGAGCTTCAGGTCTTATTTCTCCAGGTCCTACAGTGGCTGGCAGTCCTTTGGAGTTCTTCATGTGCAAGCAGCAGTGATGCAGAGCCTGGCAGTGCATGAGGGATGTAGGCAGCCACAGCTAGCACATGGCAGGAAGCCACTGGGACAGCACGTCCATGGCCACCTATACCTCTCCTTCCAACCTGCCACAGAAAAGAGCTCTTCCCCCTGCTGTCAAGGGTGCTGTACACTGTCACGATCATGCTCATTACAGAGCATTCACCCCTTAGATGTGAATGAGGATTTGTATAGAGCAAGTGCAAACAAAGCAGATAGCTGCTGTTGGATTTTTCCAAATAAGCCTTTCAGAGCTGCTGGCTTCATATGCAGATAAGACGGAAGTACCTTGAAATATCCAGGCGGAGCTGCACAAAAGACAGTGAACTGAGGATGGCAATATCTCGACAGAGTGCATTCTTAACCACTTTCACAGCCTCTCCTGCGCCAGTATTTCCCAAGAAAACCATCAAATAAATTGGAGTTAATTTTGAAGTTGGGGAAGGAGAGACAGGAACAGGGCTCAAACATGGATCAAACATGAAGCAGAAGGGTGGTTTGATAGAAGTAAGCTTGAGACTGAGTGGAAGAAGGAGATGCAGTGACTGTCTCTACCTTGGACTGTGGCATTAGATGTGCCCACAGTTCACAGCTGAGGTGACTTTCAGAGTGTGCCAGAAAAGGGGTTCTCTTTGTCTACTCTGTTCAAGGAAGATTGATTCATCTTGGAGCAGGCACAAACCCATGCTGCAAAGAGCGGTTTCTGGGGAAGAGTTGTCCTGCTGGGTGTGACGAGGCTAAAGTTATCCTGCTTTGCCTAGAAAAGGAAGACTGGGAGACATGGGATCATCCTGCGTCACAGCGCTGGCTGAATACCTGGGAGGGAAAATCATGTGTAAACTAAAGGGCGATACCAGCACAAAGACAAGAGGTTGAAGACTGGTCATGGCCAGATTCAGTGCTAAAACCCAAGAGTCTGAGGGTAGTTTAAAACAACATCCCCTAAAACTACAACTAGAAGAGACTTTTCCCTGCTTCTTCATTCCCTTCCTCTCAATGCATCTTCCTTTGCACCAGCACAAGCACTGGTGTGACCACACGGTGAGCCAGATCAGAGAATTCAGGTTGGATGAAAATGAACCCAGAATGCTTTGAACCCAAACCAGTTCACTCTGTGTCCCTATGGATGCTGTGCTGGCTTGAGGACAGGCATGGCAGGGAACAAGCTGAAAAGTGACCCTTTCAGCAGCATTGCTCCTTCAAACAAGTGCAAAACTCCAGCATGGGTTGAACTCTGTAGAGTCACAACACAGCACAGCACAGTTAAAAAGCATGGAGATACAGAAAGACCACCCCAGATTTGTAGCGGGCATCATATGTTGAGATGTGTGTTATGAAGTACCAGAGCTCCAGCCAGCACAAGCTGCATTTCCATTGCTTGTACTGATCCTAGCTCAACCACAGTCATTTCTTGTCTTTAAGGGTTCTCAGGTGTTTTAATGTAAGTCTCCACTGATAGAGCTGGTTGCTATGTGCAAGCAGGAGGAGTCCTGTTGGGGAGCCAGAAGGCTACAGCCGTGCAGAGGATGGGGGTTAAGAGGGTGCTGATGCCAGAGCACTCAGAGGATGAGATTTCTTTATCTGCATATGCCAACATGAGCCACTCTCACAAAAGGGTGGCTGTCTCCAAATCCGCCCGCACTCTCTTTCTGGTACAGAGAGGGAGGACTAAAACACTTGGACCAGCAGCTTGTCCTACACGGAGGGTTCACCAAGCCCACAGGCTCCATGGCAGCAGAGGCTTCAGGGGTGCCCACTTCACATCTTTTTTCGTTCTGGCATGCTTTTTGTTTCAAAAACTGACTGTGAAAGTGGCTGGAGGCAGATTTGTCTGAAGGAGATGGATTTTAACACGCCCGTACTTCTACACCTCCCCACACCTTAAGCCAGCTACTGGCATCATGCTGGGGCTGCATGTAGATTTACAAACCATATGCTGCTAAATTAGTCTCACCACCCAGTGCGAGGAAAGTTCAGAAGAAACCCAGGCTTCTGCTTTGCATATCTCTAACATGGAGCTGAGCCCTTTGATGGGCTCCTCTGATGTCCAGGAGCTGTGAATGTTCCAGACGTCAACACCTAGAAAACAGGCTGGAGAAGACAACAGAGAGTGCGTCCCATCATCAGCACTGAAAGTGATGATTTTTCCCTGGCAAAGGCTGACATGACAACAAAGCACAGCTATCACTTCCTAAATAGGATGAGGCCAGTACATTTATCCTATCAAGAGCAGCACTGGCCGGGTAGTACAAAGGGCAAACAGGGTCCAGCTTTGTAGATGAGGGGGAGGCCCATTATACAGACTCCTGCTTTGAACTATGGGAGTGATAGCAAGGGCAAACTGGACAAGAGCTGCAGGTTTGTCTTAGTTGGAAATACTCTCTGGTTTTTTTTGTGTCACCAGGGAAACAGAAGCAGAAACGACAAATGCTTTCAATTTGTCAACATTTTCAACAGATATTTTTGGTCTTCTGGTGAAAAACAAAGCATGCAGACGTCTCAGTCTAAAACTATCCAGTTCCCTTTCCAAACTGAATGTGGAAATGCTGTCGGAGGGCTGAAGGCACAGGGCATTAAGATGTCCCTTGTACTTTGGAGCATCTTGGCTGGCCTCCATTCCATGAGTTATCATCACCTCTCCTTGGGCAGAGCCACCAGTGTGTGTCACAGCAGGCTTTGCCTCCTCCAGGTTTCATCCGGCAGGGCTCCGTGATGGGGAAAGGGAACATAGAACACTGGACTCAAAGCTGTACTGAGGACAAACTAACTTAAACCAGTTTTGTTTCCAGTGCAATATAATAAAGAGCCTTATTCCTGGGTGGGAAACAGGTGCCTTTGTGAGGAAAAAGCATTTGGTGAAAGAATATGGGTTTTCATCTATTTTTTAAGAGGAAAAATACAGACTTCTCTCTGTCAGTGCAATCTTTTGATTTGTGAAGTTAATCTGGAAGAAATCATAGGAAGTGAATTGAGGAGCTATGACCTGCTAGGACTTCCCTTAGCTAAGAGCCGTGTCCCTAGAGATTATGTTTAGCTAGACTGATAAATCCTGCTGAGATGTCTATAGAAATGTCTCATGAAGAGCAAAGCTCTTTGATTATCCTGTTGCTGTTTGTCAAATGCAAAAGACCATGTAAAGAAAAATCATTTCCAGCCTTCAGAATTCCTGTGCTTTCCCTCTCCTTTTGATGTCTGAGGAGAAAATAGCCTTGTGAAGCAACTTGATTACTTCAGAGCTATTAACAAATCTTGCAGGGTCCCAGGGTGACATAACAGGTCTGGTCTGACTCATTCCATTTAAGAGTGTCTCCTTCCAGCCAGAAATAGCTCCATGTGCAGCCATAAAATATGTGAATCAATTAATGTCTTTTATCAACTAGAAATGCAGATAAATCCCCTCAATCAGGGGAGTGCAAATCACTGCTCCCTTTCCTTTTCCCTCCCCGTTCTCTGTATCTGGCTTCTTCTTTAATAGATCTTTTAGGATGTTGGCTCCAGGTTCATGTGGCTGTTTTTGCAGCTGAGTCTCGAATGTTATGGGTTCAAGAAAGACATGTCAAGCAGATACTGGATCATCCTCTAAGAGATCATTAGCTTGCTGGGAGACTAAGGAACTTAAAACTTATCTTGGCCGGGGAGCAGCAAGTTAAATGGGAGCGTAGGCTGGACTGGGAGAATGTCACCGAGGTAATGGCTTCACATTGAGTACGTGGGTGTGTAGTACATGGGGAACTCAATAAAAATGCATCCTATGCACATACATTAGTGGCATTTAAATTAGAGAGAATGGCACACACTGCTCCTGGCTTAACTGTGACTACAGCCTCCTCCCTTGCCATGGTCAGATCAGTTGGATCCCAGCACCTGGAACTGAAGGAAGAAAACAGTTTCATTTCCATCTCCACTCTGGCCAGTGCATTGTGTTCCTCGAGCTCGAGCTGCTCTAGTGGAAGTTGGGGCTTGGAACTGGATGGGCTGCAAGGTCCCTTCCAACCCAAACCACTTTAATTCTGTGATGTGTGGGAATGCACTGATATGTTTTGGCTGTATCTTTTTGGTTTAGTACGCATCTTCTAATACTTAAGGGCCTGAAAATATCATAGTTAAGATCCATATTTCCATTGCAGTCTCTTATGCAGCAATCAAGCATCATCAGCAAGCATTAACAGGGGCCTTTTAGCATTCATTCTTTTTGCTAAGCTGGGCACCAACAACTGGCCATACACACAGATAAGACTTGGTCGAAAAACCTG
This sequence comes from Coracopsis vasa, assembly GCA_026283785.1. Classification (NCBI taxonomy): domain Eukaryota; kingdom Metazoa; phylum Chordata; class Aves; order Psittaciformes; family Psittacidae; genus Coracopsis; species Coracopsis vasa. The sequence continues at coordinate 9,530 of JANHGB010010336.1, forward strand.
CTTGCTGCTATTTTTAAAAGGGGAAAAACCTACCTTCTTTAAATAATGTCTACATGAAAATAGGTACATGAGTCAGAATCCACCCTGAGAAGCAGGCAGGAAAAGCTTTAAATAATGGGATTCGTTCAGCTAAAGCATCTAATCACCCCTGAAAGTGAGAGCTTAGTTAAAACAAAAGAGTTATTCTCTAGGAAAGTATAAAGGGAATCTGAATTTGTTCCTTCCCTCGCACAGCGAGTACAAGGAGTCTGCATTTCATTACACACTCACCTGAAGGGCTTCGATAGTCCCCACGGTGGAAAAGGAACCACAACAAGTTATGAATGCCTGGGAAACCTCCCTGCACGACTGCTTCATTTTAACCTGCTTTCCAGGAGAGTGGCTCGAGAGGCAGCAGCAGAGGAAGCTTTATCCAGGCTTGTGTCTGGGAGCATCTGGAAGAAAGAGTGCAATCCACAAAGAGCAGCTCGGTGTAAGGGTTTTAAATCAAAGCCGCGGTGCACACAGTGGGTTGAAATGCAAGTTCTAGGCAGGAGAATATTTAGAGGATCTTAATTTTACTCCTTAAAAAAAACCCCAGCCTACATCCCAACCTGCTGTGCAAGAGAAAGAAAGAAGAGTCAAGGAAATAGAGTTTAATTAAAAAGAAAACTTCACCCCTGGTTATTATTAGCAATTTGCTCTGCTTTAATAGCTTGGATTTTGCTCCCATCTTTTTCTTCATACTTGACGTTTAGTCTAGTAAGTTTTTAAATGACAAATATGAATTACTTGAACTTTTAGACTTCACTTATAATCTGCTCATGCTAAAGAAGCTGCTGTAGCGTCTGATCTCAGTGGGAAAATCGGCTTTTTTTTCCCCTCAAGTATGTGAACTTTGAGGACAGTGTGATGCTGCATGACTGAGGGGTAGGAGGAAGGAAGGAGGAGAATGCAAGCTGATACTACTAACAATTTATATACAGAGCTGGCATCTAACTTCTCTGCACTTCAGTGTCTGGAAAGTTCACATAGCTGTGCAAAAGCTCGTTTGGTTTCCCCCTTTATAGGTAGGAGGGCAGACATGGAAGAGTAAGGGTATTTACACAGTTGTACAGCTCAGTGGTAGGGCTGGGACTGGGAACCTGTTTGACTCTCATTGTACTGAGTGAATCCAAACACAGGAAGCAAATGCCAGTTGATACATGAAGCTGCCAGTACAATGCATGTGCAGCATCCTTACCTTTGATCTCATCATTCTGCTTGCCAAATCAAGCAAGCTGCATCCTTTCTTACTTGTGAGCCATAAGACTATATTCAAAGAAAGACATTATTCATTGTTGTTGTTATTGTTGCTGTTGTTGTTGTTGTTGTTATCATCATTATCATTATTATCATCATTATTATCATCAAAAAGATAAGGAGGCTGTTTCTTCTGCTCAGGGCAGGTGGCAAGATGTTAGTTGAGAAAGTGGCATTTGGTTTGACAAGACTCTGTTCCTTGGGGAAAGAAACAATTAATAGTCATACTTGCATTTAGTCAGTAGATCTGGATAACATCCACTTAATGTCAACAGAGTTAGCTAATAAGTATTCCACACCTCCGCCAACTCTATTGAAAAGCCATGGTACAGGAAGCAGTCACATGTAGTACCAGTATTTGAGCAAGGGATGAACAGTTGTCCTGGCTGTGGTCGTCTGGGAAGTCGGATTTAATAATCCTCAGTACATGCTTCATTATTACAAGCAAGAAGTATATACAACAATGGGCATGAAACCAGAATTTACAATACGAATAGGGGGAATCTTATGTTTATAAGGAAGGTACAGAATATCCTTAGAGGACAAAGAAAGATCTTCAAAAAAGGACCAAATTGCATCCATCAGATACATGTTGTGCTGATAAAATGTGGCACAAAGGAGTGTAGATGTAGGTTTTACCTCCCTTGGGGTGAAAAGAAACCTAATACTTCATCGGCTCTTTGCAGCTCTGCCCATATCAAATGGTGTGAGATCAGAATCAGACCCCTTCTGACTTGATTTCAGTTGAATGTGTCTGAGTATTCCAGTCTTGTGAAATCCTTCACACAATTAATTCAAATTGTCTTGGAGACGAGTGCTGACTGGGCAAGAGCAAAAACTGGGCAAAAGACTGCAATCAACAGATAATGATACACTGCAGCATTTCAGCTACCAGAAGGAGCTGTAAAAGAGTGCTAAAAAAGGCCAGTATTTGCTCCTGTCTGTTACTCTCCTATTAACCATCCCATGGAGAGCAGGACATGTGTTCATTACATCCACACCAAAAGCTGGGTACAAAAACTTGACTTTGGCTTCCTGCCTGGGGCAAAGACTCAACAAGTCTCTTTTTGCATCACACTTTGAAGGATTCCATCAAATCCTGATTTATCTTTCCTTGAGGAATCTTCTGTAGTGGCTGGATAAGGTCTTTTGCCAGGGAAGGAGAGGCAGGTCCTGCCGCAGGTACTGCTGAGGGGCAGACATTAGCCTTGGAGCAATTGTCCTCACAGCTGTAGGACTCTGGGGTGCCTCAAGCATTTGATTCAGATGATAAAGCTGCTAAACCATCTCTGCCTTCATGCCCTCTGCTGGGGTATGAACTAGGCAACTGGCTACCACTGGTGACACCAGTGTCAAACATGGACTAAATGATGCTGGTAAAGAGAAAGCTGCAACTTTGACACTTTACCAAGAATCCTCAATTTAGTAAGTGCACCAGGTCACAGGAGCCTGGGCAGAGTTCAGGGAACTGTAAGGTTTTGTGGTCTCCATGCACAGGCATGAGCTCTCATATAGGCAGGACCTGGAAAACCAGATTGCAATAGCTGCTCTCTATCAGCAGGACTTCTGCAGATGCCACCAACAAAACCATGCTCACTCCTGTGCAGCAGGGAGAAGGTTCGTGACAATTGCACTCAAGGCAAGTCTACAAAGCCCTCATCTGATCCCAGCGAGACAATCTAGGATGTTCTCAATGGCAGTATTGGAGAGGTGGAGAGCAGGAGAAAACATCCCACCTGTCTTGGTGGTAGAAAGTCACTGCTGATAGGAATGAGACCATCTTCATCTTACAGAGTTTTCCAAGAGAGCTCAAGTTGCACTCAGAAAAACTTATGGGAAAAACACAGCATCCAGAATGCCCAGAGGAGTAATCATTGCCACTGATGGGCAAAGGAGATGTCAATAGGGCTCAGGCCATCTGCCTTCCATCTGTTTGGTCACTGTTCAGAAGTACTCCCATTTTGTGGAGAAGTACTCCCGGCTCTTTAGTGGCCACAGGACAGACCCTGTGGCTCCCAGGGTAAAAAAAGGTTGAATATCACTGATATAATGAAGGAGCTGAAGGAATAGCAGCAGCTTACAAATTGTAGTTAGCCTCTCATTAGCATGGGTGAGGAATGACTGTATATATGAGTAAGGCTTATTTAACAATAAATGTCATATTTACATAACATAGAATTATGCAGGCAAATGTAACCAGGAAATACATTAAATTAGGAAAGAAAAATCTGGGTTGAAAAAATGGGAAAATAAGGGATTGCTGGTGTATGCTGTAGGCAAAAGTAGTGTGGAAGCATTGAGAAAAATGTCTGTTATTTAGGTCCTAGTGATATCACTGGCAGTCAGGGTGTTTAAATCCCCTAGATGCCACTGGAATTACTAACCTCTAAGGTAAATTGATCCCAGCTATATTATTGGGGCTGCCCTGTTTTACTGGAGAGGAAAGGAATGGTGTAGCACTGATGTTGTAACTTTGGGATTTGCTTTTTGTGTGAGTGCAAAATCCCTTTTGTGAAGCATCACTTGTCCCAGGTGAACAAAGATGATCCATCCTGAGTGCTGCCATGGACTGTTATCCCAATACTCTTCTTAACAGCTTGAATTCATTGGCTCAGGTCAACAAAACTTCTATATATAATAAATCATGTGAGGTTATCCATTAAGCAAACCAGTTAGAAAGGCTCCCAACAAAATTGCCAGAGATTGAGCATCCATTCCAGCTAATAAAGCCTATTGGAGTGGCTGTGTAGCTAAAGCATGTCCCAACAGTAGCTTCATCTCATTATGGAGTTGATTTATTACCAGTTTCTGCAGACCAAGGGGACTGAATAAGCATCATCCGGATGGGATTGCCAGGGTACCTCTGCGACTAGCCAGATGAGTGATGAGTCTGAGCTGAGGACCTGGAGCAGCAACCACAAATGACGCACCAGCTCCAGCTGGAATTATAGATCTTGTCTTCCTTCATGGGGCTTTGGCTAATTGGCACGAATGGGAGCTAAAGATGACATTAACACTTCCGTGAGATGGATAACAAAGACATTCCACTTCACGGATCTCTCAGCTCAATGTCACTTAGCTACGTGGCCACCTACCAAGCTCTATGGATGCAAATCAAACCTGAGCCATGCAGGAGTGATAACACCCTGCATCAGGCTTGTGGCAGAACAAGCATTACCTGAGAGTAACCATGTGCTCAGTGGAACCTGTGAGCAAACTCAGTAGTTATGTGTGATTGAGTGTGCAGGCAGTAGCAAGACCTTGTGGCTGGGCAGTTCTGGGGAGGAGAAAGGGTGGCTGTGCACAGAGCAGTGTTCTTTGGGTGAGATGGGCATCGGAGGACTTCCACCCATTTCAAAACATGGAACAATCATAGAATCAATTGGATTGGAACAAGACCTTTAAGCTCATCCAGTCCAACCATTCCCCAGCACTGCCAAGGCCACCGCTAACCCATGGCACTGAGGCCTCGTCTCCACGGTGTGTGAACACTTGCAGGGACG